>JAPQNM010001260.1:177500-182500 GCA_029783475.1 Metacarcinus magister | reverse complement strand
ACTTCTCATATCAAAATGATTATTTTACAATCTCAGAAAATGCTTACCTGGATGAGAGTATGGCAAGGCCCTAGGGTAGGGCTAGGGGCAGGGGTAGGGATAGGGCCAGGGGCAGAGCCCCTAACAGGGGCATAGGCCAGGGTGATATCTACTGCAATAACTAACCCCATGGCACTAATTATATAAAGCAGCATTGTATTGCTGTTTCTTTGTGATTTTCAGCTCAGTAATATGAAAACTTTGCCAGGAAACCCCAATGTCCCGACTGTAATGGGGTATGGTTGAGGGAGTTGTGTGTGGAAGTGACGTTGTTGTTGTTTAATGTTCTCCAGCACGGTGACTGGATGGGCTTGTAGGAGCCCCTAATGTGGAAGTGACTGGGTGTAGCTCTTATATATCTACCAGACCAGATGTAGGCGGGGTTCCCTGTTCATTAAGCTCCTCCCATAACACTCATGACGACACAAGTTTATTGTTTTGGAGAGGATTTCCCTGAACTGATAGACAAACAGTTAAGACGTGGGGAAATCTCATCACAGAGAGGGAGAGAGAGAGAGAGAGAGAGAGAGAGAGAGAGAGAGAGAGAGAGAGAGAGAGAGAGAGAATATTATTATTATTATTATTATTATTATTATTATTGTTATTATTATTATTATTATTATTATTATTGTTATTATTGTTATAATTATTTTTATTATTATTATAATTATTATAATAATTATTATAATTATTATTATTATTATTATTATTACTATTATTATTATTATTATTATTAGCATCATTACTATTTATTTTTAGTAGTAATACTATTATTAATATTATTATTGTTATTATTTTTACTATTAATATTAATATTATTATTATTATTATTACTATTATCATTATTATTATTTATTCCACATTTACGTAAACGAGCATTGTAACGTCACTATAAATGTATACAACTAAAAAAAAAAAATAGTTATAACGAATTTAATATTATTGATAAACGGTTTAATTCGTAGAAATTTTTTAAATTATTTATTTCAATTATTATTTTTTATATTATCAGTCACTTTAGAAAATATCTATAACGTTCTTACTTCTTGTATTGTGGATATAAATAATAATAATACATATATATATATATATATATATATATATATATATATATATATATATATATATAAAGACATTCTCTCTCTCTCTGTCTCTATCAGGTGTTTGCTCAGGCTTGCAACAACAAACGGGCATTCCTTCTCATTAATCTGCAGCTGTATAGTCATTGATGAAGATAATGATCCTGACACCCATCTGCTAGTTAACTTTCTTGATGGCGCCCCCCAGCACATGGCGCCCATCAACACTGCCCGAGTTGCTGCAACCTTGAGCCGGCCTGCTAACCAACTTAACCTCTTCAATACGATGACGCATCTCGTGCGTCATGGCTCGCCTGCACAGTCATGCGGTGACGCGCCTCGCGCCTCGCTCTCATATGTTTGTTCCCGTGGTGGATTTGTGTCTCGCTTGGTGTTCTAGGGAGAGCGTTTGTCTCTCACATGCCTTACACTGAAGCCGCATTTTTGTCGTCCACGCGCGGGATTGGATTTCCAAGACCGTTTTGGGGCCGTCTTGGGCCGATCGGTGGCCACCACAAAAACACTTTTTCTTGACTTGGTGCCGAAATATTATTATCTGGCTTACAAATTTTCCTAAAAACTTTATTAAAAGTAAAACATAGCTACTGTACATTTATTTGAAATTATTTGGCGACATTAATTTCCTTTTTGTTATGGTTGCCGTAATTAATGTCAGCGCCAAAAATAATCCTACACAGTACATAACCAAAACTGAGCTGCATAATCTAGGTGGAGTCTAACTAGCACTAAATACAACCTCAGAATGACCTCAGAACTCCTATTTGTCACATAACTACCAAAAAAATCCCAGTATCTTTCTATTTATCCATGTCTAACTATAATACACTGTTCCCTGGGGCGCAAGTCACTGCTTACTTGAACTCCCAAAAGTCCCTCTCACTATATGACCTTAATAAGGTAGTGTCATTTAATGTGTAGTCTACAGACCTATTACTGGTAAAGATTCGTAAGACGACCTATTCCATATCTCCTTACCTTTAGTATGCACTGCAAATTCAATCTCAGAAACTTCTAAAGATCACCTCAAACAGTTATTCCGCTGAATTACAGAAAAAAATACAATTTATTTTAGGTTACGTTAGGTTTGGTTAGGTTAGGTAATGTTATGTTAGGTACGGTTTGGTTCGGTTATATAAGCTTTTTATATTATATTATACCAAAGTTAGGCACGTGCCGTATCTATAAGCGAGCATTTAAGTACGGCTGCCGTACCTGTAAGCTGTGCTATTATAGATAGTACGCCACATACTCATTTCATGACATTACTGGCATTAATCAGGGTAAAGCTGTGCTTTACCCTGATTAAAGCTATGCTTTACCGCTTTACCATACAGTATTATCACATTTGTGTATTCAACGCACTATTTTTCAACTAAGGTGGCGTCATTTCCCACAATTAAGGTGGGAATCAGCATATTTTACTCAAATAAGTAACTATTTACTCACTCTGGGCCGCCATATTTCCTTCTTGTCGGTGTTTTTCAGGGGAATCAGGGTTGCAAGATGAAATCCGTCTCTCAAGACAGCTCCAGGCAGTCTTCGAGGCCGAGTCTTTTCGGCTTGGAACTGTCTTCGTATCCTCCAAGCGAAAGTGGACGACAAAAACGCGCCAGGCGGGATTGACTTGGGTTTACCGAAGACGATCTTCGAAACCGTGGACGACAAAAATGCGGCTTTAGGTCTATAGCTCCACCCACCACCGCTCTCAACCAATCATGAAACAATAAATAACTCAATGCCCCCCCCCCCTATAGTAACACTCCCCTTGCCGCCGACCCACCTCTTCACTCCCTCGCCTCCCCTCACTCTGCCTTTGTCATTCATGGTAATAAGTCACCTGTTCTGCTTTTTTCCCCCTCCTTATTCATGAGTGATGATGAACTTGACGTTCCTGAGCTAGAAATAAGAGAGATCGAGAATGGTTGGAGGTTGATAGCGGATGTGTTTTCTGATAAGCGTCCTGAAGCTCTACCCCGTTTTGTTTCTCAGTTTTCTGGGCTGAATCCTGCACTAGGGGATTTGTCTCTTATGTCTTTTACTGATGTTTTCAAGCTTTTCTTTGATGTTGAGTTGGTAGGAAAGTTATGTGAGTGGGTGAACGAGAGGGCTGTGAAATACATCGCTGAGCACCCTGAGAAACAAGGTCGTGTGAACAGCATTATTTGGCGCCCAGTCACACTGGATGATATGTACACATTCCTAGCTCTTGTCATGGCAATGGTTTTGATGCCTATTCCTAGAATGATGTACTACTGGAGCACTGACATGCTGCTTTCTGGCCCTGCTGTGTTTTGTAAAGAAGTAATGTCAAGACCGCTTCTTTAGTATCATGAAATTTCTGAGATTTTCTTCAACAGGCCTTGTCAGAAAGAATCGTCCAGCAACACGCATTGAGCCATATCTAGACCTGTTACGTGAACGCTGCCAAATGGTTATGAGACCACGCAGGAGTGTAGCTGTGGATGAGGCTTTGATCTTGTGGAAGGAGAGACTAGCCTTTCGCCAGTACATGAAAAGTAAGAGAGCAAGGTTTGGTGTGAAAGTGTTCGTCGCCTCTCCAAGTGATGAACAGTGGAAGGGGTATTCATGGAATTTCATGTTGTACTATGGAAAAGATACATTCGCTCTTGGCGCCCCAAATGCTTCCCATCTTACTGTATCAGAAAGAATTGTTATACAAATCCTTGGTGACCTACTTGATGAAGGCAGACACATCATAACTGATAATTGGTACACCAGCCTGAGGTTATCTGACTATTTTGCAAACTCGAGCAACATTGCTGACGGGTGTAATCAGGCAAGGGAGAGGGCCATCCAAGGCAGTGCAACAAGAACAACTTTAAGAAAAAAATCAGGCTCTGTTTGCAAGGAAAGGAAATACCTTGTTAGTGAAATGGCAAGACAAAAGGGAAATCTGTCTCTTGTCCACCAAGTATGAAGTAAATGTTGTGGAGAAAACAAAAACATACTTCGGTGGAAAAAAAAGTGTTCTACATAAACCACTGCAAGTACAAAAGTATAATAAAAAAATGGGAAGTGTAGACTATGCAGATCAAATGCTTGAGCCTTATGAGAGCCATAGGAAGAGTCTAGCATGGTTCAAGAAGCTAGGCATTCATTTCATGTTCAGGATGCTGCTAAATTCATTCATTGCTTATAAGTCTGCACACAGCAGCAGCAGTGTAGAGTTTTTCATTTATATAAGGAAGGTGTCAAGAGAACTCCTGCTCCAATACAATCTTGGCGCTGCAGTGCTTGCTAATGTAAACACACCAAATGTCCATAAGGAGAGAGTAGGAAGAAACACTCATCAGTTCGTACTTTTTGAGGGAAGGAAAAGGAAAGGTGCAAGGTGTGCTACCTAACACGCAAACACACCAGGTATCACTGTCCAGGATGTGATGGTCATCCTGGCTTGTGTTCAATGCAGCGCTACAGGGCTTGGCATGAACAACAGCAGGCTACACTTCCACAATAGACTGTCACGCCTAACACCCCGCCCGCCGGACCCCGCCCGCCGGACCCCGCCCCCCGGACCCAGCCACACAAACCTAATCATCAAGTTTATTTCTTTTTATTTCTTTTCTTTTAGTGAAGCATTGTATTTTCGGTTTTGGATATTTTGGGTTATTTTATATATATGAGGAATCTGCGACACAGCAGGCGACACTTTACATTAATTTTCCTTTAGATATATAATTTTTTCCTAATACCTCACAGGCTATCGTACATTTTTATTTAGTTTTATTATTATTTTACATTAAAAGGGTACTGGCTAAGGGAAAACAAAAATAAGTAAAGAAAAAAATCCCCCTTGTCGCCAGACCCTGTAAAGAGGACAGACAGTAGGAAAAATATAGA
>JAPQNM010001260.1:160000-175000 GCA_029783475.1 Metacarcinus magister | reverse complement strand
TGAAGATTTGTTTGTTTTTATCATTATTTGCATTTGTTTTTATTCCTTTTTCTTTCTTTCTTTTTTTTCTTTTTTCTTTCTTTCGCATATTTTTTTTACTTGCTTTGTGAAGTTTTACAATTTTTTTTTTTATTATTATTTCTGTTCATTAAAAAAAAATTTTTACTCTGCATTTATTGACGAAAAAGTTATTATAATTATTATTATAATTATAATTATTATTATTTTTATTATTATTACTATCATTATAATTATTATTATTATTATTATTATTATTATTATTATTATTATTATTATTATTATTATTATTATTATTATTATCATTATAATTATTATTATTATTATTATTATTATTATTATTACTATCGTTATTATTATTATTATTTTAATTATTATTATTGTAATTATTATTATTAACGTTATTATTATTATTATAATTATTATTATTATCATTATTATTATCATTATTATTATTATTATTATTATTATTATTATCATTATTATCATTATTATTATTATTATTATTATTATTATTATTATTATTATTACTATCGTTATTATTATTATTATTTTAATTATTATTATTGTAATTATTATTATTAACGTTATTATTATTATTATAATTATTATTATTATCATTATTATTATCATTATTATTATTATTATTATTATTATTATTATCATTATTATTATTATTATTATTATTATTATTATTATTATTATTATTATTATTGTTACTACTACTACTAGTAAAAGTAATAGTAGTAGTAAAAGTAATAGTAGTTTTTCTTCTCTCTATCTCTCTCTTCCTTCGTTTAATTCCCTCCCTTCCTCCTTCCCTCCCTTCCTCCCTCCCTCCTCCATCCACCCACATGTATGTATGTGTGTATGTGTGTGTCTGTATTTTTTTTATTTATTTATTTATTTTTTTATTTATTTATTTATTTTTTTTTTTTACCCATGGCGCCGGTAGGCTTCAGGGAGACCTTAGATGGTTGGCCTCCGCCCGTTAGTAGCGCGGGTTAGATTTTTTAAGTGACGCCTTGTTTCTTCTTATTGATAGGCTCATGCTGCCAGCGGAAGCTCCTCGCGCATATAACGTTGCAGTCCCGGCGAGGATGGTGTTATGGCAGCATGTGGGTGACCTTAGGCCACTCGGCGGTAGTAACGTAGAAAAGTGGCCAGCACGTGCCGA
The DNA here is from genome assembly GCA_029783475.1 of Metacarcinus magister. Classification (NCBI taxonomy): domain Eukaryota; kingdom Metazoa; phylum Arthropoda; class Malacostraca; order Decapoda; family Cancridae; genus Metacarcinus; species Metacarcinus magister. Next base: position 173,805 of record JAPQNM010001260.1, on the reverse strand, counting down.
AGCTCGAACGCGGGACCCTGAGCTGGTATGCCCGACCGCTAGCCACTAGACCACCGCCTCCCCACGTGTCCTATCCTGACTACTAAGTTCTAAAACCTGATCAATGTTTCCCTTATTAATTCCTTTTACCCATTTGAAAACCAGACACATACACACATACATACAGACAGACAGACACATACACACATACATACAGACAGACAGACACATACACACATACATACAGACAGACAGACACATATGTATGTGTGTATGTGTATGTCTGTATGTGTGTATGTGTCTGTCTGTCTGTATGTATGTATGTGTGTATGTGTCTGTCTGTCTGTATGTATGTATGTGTGTATGTGTGTATGTGTCTGTCTGTGTGTATGTGTCTGTGTGTATGTATATCTGTATGTCTGTATGTATGTGTGTATGTGTCTGTCTGTCTGTATGTATGTGTGTATGTGTCTGTCTGTCTGTATGTATATGTGTATGTGTCTATCTGTCTGTATGTATGTGTGTATGTGTCTGTCTGTGTGTATGTGTCTGTGTGTATGTATATATGTATGTCTGTATGTATGTGTGTATGTGTCTGTCTGTCTGTATGTATGTGTGTATGTGTCTGTCTGTCTGTATGTATGTGTGTATGTGTCTGTCTGTCTGTCTGTATGTATGTGTGTATGTGTCTGTCTGTCTGTATGTATGTGTGTATGTGTCTGTCTGTCTGTATGTATGTGTCTGGTTTTCAAATGGGTAAAAGGAATTAATAAGGGTAACATTGATCAGGTTTTAGAATTTAGTAGTCAGGATAGGACACGTGGAAATGGGTACAAGGTAGAAAAACTTAGATTCAGGACAGACATAGGTAGATATTGGTTCACTAACAGAGTGGTGAACGATTGGAATAGGCTGGGTAGACACGTAGTAAGTGGTGAGTCAATAGGTAGCTTTAAAAGACGGTTGGATCAGAGTATGGATAGGGATGACAGGTGGGATGGATAAATATTGGATTATTACAAGGGTGGGGGGCAAGGAGCTGCCTCGTGTAGGTCATCAACTGGCCTCTTGCAGTCTCATCAATTCTTATGTTCTTATGCACCATATTCATACATTTCTTCTCTCACTTACTGCTCCTTACATCCCACAAATCCATCTTTCGTGCAATGTTTGCATTCTCCATTCGATCCAGCCTAACTTTATATCTTTGTTTTATAGTATTAATGTGATAATTGTATTTACTTAAAATCTCTTTTTTTGAGTTAAAATAATGTAAACAAAGAATGACGTTATAGCTCTTGCCAATATATATTATATATATTTTCTCTTTTTATATATCATTAAACAAGAATGTTTTCATGTTTTATATTACAGCATAATTATTTCTTTATATGTTCATGATTTTGTTTCAATTAAAAGCTTTATTATAATGTTTGATAATTATTTGTCTCTGGTTGAAAGTTATGACGTCATAGTCAAACATGGCGAATCAAATTTTATATCTATTCTATAAAAACATTATACAACAATATAGCATTTTTCTAATGCTTATCAAAGACTAAACTTGATATTTCTTGGATCAAAGTACGAATTTAAAGTTTCATTATAACGTATAATAATTATTTAAGAGTTGAGGGATCTGACGTCATAGAATTGCCTTTCAGAACGATATACATTTTTTTCTCATCATAAACAATAAAATAGATCTTTTATAATTGATCATAATTTTTAATTTATATGTTTCTGTTGTTTGATATATTTATTTTTGAAGTATAATGATTAAAACGAGAGAAAATAATAGTCTTTAACGGCAGCAGCTATGACGTTGCAATGACGTTATTTATTTATTTATTTTTTTTCCTTTTTTGGTGTTTTTTTTTGTTCTTGTCGTTGTTGTATTGTTGTTGGATTCTTGTTGTTGTCGTTGTTTTTTGTTGTTTTCCCTTAGTAAAAATCGTGTCTTTCCAGAGCCCAATACAAAATCACTAGTGTTTCATAAATGTGGGTGTTGTCTAGTGACTGTTGTGAGGAAGATTTGGACAGGGTGAAGGGGAGGAGGAGGAGGTGGAGGGGGAGGTGGAGGGGGGGAGGGAGGGGGGGGGGACGAGAGGGGGTTTGTTATGGTCCGCACAGGGTACACGAAATTTGACGATAGGAATTATTTCACGTTAAGAGTTTTAATTTTAGCTTTATGTCTAAAAAAGTTATATGTGATTTAAAAAGTAATAGGTATGTGTAAACCATGTTTTTGTTTGATTTAAGATGGTTTTATTAAGTGTAGGATACCGTAGGATGTAGTAGAAGGCTGTAGTATGGTTATGTGTTGGGTTGGATTTAACGTAGATAGTAAGGAGGGAAGGAGGGAAGGAAAGAAAGAGGGAGGGAGGGAGGGAAGGAAGGAAGAAAGGAGGGAAGGAGGGTAAGATAGATGGAGGAGGGAAGTAGGGAAGGATGATGTAGATAGAAAGGAGGGAAGGAGAGAAAGAGGGAGGGAAGGAAGGAAGGAAGAAAGGAGGGAAGGAGGGTAAGATAGATGGAGGAAGGAAGTAGGGAAGGATGATGTAAGCAAGGAAGGAGGGAAGAAGAAAGGGAAGGAAAGGATGAGAGAGAGAGAGAGAGAGAGAGAGAGAGAGAGAGAGAGAGAGAGAGAGAGAGAGAGAGAGAGAGAGAGAGAGAGAGAGAGAGAGAGAGAGAGAGATAATCCCTGAGGTATATTTAAGGTGTTCGTGAAATTTCAAATAGAAGATTTATATGTAATTGTTTTTGAAAAAATTAGAGACATTCTAGAACATATAATATGTCATTGATTTGAATATTTTTTCAAGTTTTTGTTTAATATTGGAGCAACGTGATCATCAAAGTTGGCTGTGTTTATTATTATTATTATTATTATTATTATTATCATTAACATTATTATTATCATTATTATTATCATTATTATTATCATTATTATTATTATTTAGAGCAGAAGTTATGAGTTGATTATAGTTTTATTAGTCCTACCCCGTTACTACATACAGAGTGGTACGAAAATCTTGTCAATTCCTACATATTGTTTTAACTTTCATTATTTTTAGAGGTCCAATTAACATTAGAGGTGTCTTGACACTCCTCTTTTGAAAGAGTTTAAGTCATAGGCAGGTGGAAAAACAGACAAAGGAAGAGAGTTGCAGAGTTTACCAGGGTAAGGGATGAAAGAGTGAAGATACTGGACAGAATAGGGATGAGAAGTAGAAAGTCTTGTGCAGCAAGGCCGCGGGAGGGGGGGAGACATGCAGTTAGCAAGTTCAGAAGAGCAGTCAGCATGAAAATAGCGGTAGAAGATTGATAAAGATGCAACATTGCGGCGGTGACTTAAAGAATCAAGAAAGTCAGTTAGAGGAGTTGATGAGACGAAAAGCTTTAGACTCCACCCTGTTTAAAAGAGCTGTATGAGTTGAGCTCCTCCAGACATGAGAATCATACTCCATACATACACATACATACATACATACATACATACATACATGCATACAACACTATCGGCATTATAGTTATCGTGAGAATGGTATTAGTGTATGTAGTATGATAGCTGCATGAACACTCTCGAGGTGGTAGCAATCTTCCTGTCTATATTATTGATATCCTCGTTTGCAGTATGAAGCACCAAGTAAATATGTTATGACTGACCGTCTTGCACGATTGGGTTCGGGGAAATCGTACAGAAACAGCGATCTAAATACATCTAAATACATATTGTAGATCTCCTCCCAATCTTCAAATCGTTTTCCATAGTGACAATTCGCACCCAGCCGCCCAATTTTACCATGCAAGCAACCTACAAGATGATACGTGTTTAGTTTCTGGGTGAAGATGATGTTGCTGCCAATTTTAAAGTTCACACTGAATCTCGTGACGTTTATCATTTCTTGGGAAGACTCAATTGGATCGAGAGCTATATAGTTATTGAATATATTACCGTGTGTTGTGACAGTCATCATTGATATGGTTTCGTGGTATAATGGCTATCACTTCAATCTTCCTATAATTACATGAACTCATCCATACTGGTTTACATATATTAATTATTCGTGACTTATGTGGAATGTTTTCGTTAACTATCGGTTTGAGATTTGCTCTGAAAGTCTTATAATTTTCGTCTATGCAAACATTATCTAAGCATTGATTCCAGTTTACTGATTCTATTTCCCTTCTTATGTTCGTAAATACGCCTTCCTATAGTTATAGGTACCAATAACATATTTTCTTTTGTTATAAGTTGAAGGTTTAATTCGTGTTCCTTCTCGATCGGCCGTTAAAGTTGACCAGTTTACTGAGGGGTTGTTAAAATATCCGCAAATTACTGCATTTTTATCTCTAATGACCGATCTAATTTCATCATAAAGAATTATATAAATTTCTTCGCTTAACTTCGGAGGTCTGTATACTACGCCGAGGATATATTTCTTTTTTTTTTCCCGTAATTTCAACATAGAAAGTGTCATATGCATCCACATTTATTTTTATTGATCTTAACGACCTTTATATCATTTTTTTTGTATATAATAAAACACCTCCTCCATTTTTATGTGTACGGCATTTCTCGAAAACATTATAACCATTTAATGACACTTCTGCAATTTGATGTTTGTCGCGTGTACTATTTATCCACGATTCCGTTAACACAATAATGTCTAGGTTTTCTGCGGTCACATGTATTATCAGTAACTGACTTAGTTTTGGAATAATACTCCTTACGTTAGTGTAAAATATGCTTATTTTCTCAGACGCTTTAGGGCTATACTTAGTGTTTATTCGAACCCTCTTTGAAAATTTACCGCATCAGACCTCAAAATATCTTGGCTGCTTGTCTCTGAAAGGTTATCTTAAAATATTTTGACCCAAACAAGACCAAGACCAAGACCAAGTGAGATTCAAACAGTGAGGGTGTGGATGTGTTGAGGACCAGCTAGTGTGTTTCTAGTGTGTTCAAGTGTTCCTCCACGACTAAATAAGTGTGTGTGCATACTTGGAAGTACACATACTCACCTACAATTACTTTGGTAACCTAACATACACACACACACACACAGTAATTAAGGTAAGGTTAATTATAATACGAGTTTGTTTGTTAGTATGTACGTTAGTGTTGATATATTTTTGCATTTTAGTTTAATTATAGTGAAGTAGGACAATATTTACTTACAAACAAACATGAAATAAAATAAGGGTAATAATAATACAAGGATTAGTTAGTTTGTACGTGCGTCAGTTGGTTGGTTGTGTTATTATTATATATATTACTTTTTAGTTTAATTATAGTGAATTGTGATATTTTATAAACCTGAATGCTTGTTGGTGATCATTATATTACTACTTAACATGATGTATTTGTACTACGGGAACACAACAGGACCAGGGGGGGGGGATATCGCATGGGTCGTCTTACCTATCTTTACCCATTTCCTAAACCTTAATATATTGATACATAACTTGTTTATTTACTGCCTGGCGTGTTATCATTGCCTGTATTCCTTCCTTGCTTTATTCATTATTTATTATTCCTTAATTCCTGGTATGACAGTGTTAAGTCAAGGTAATTAAAACACTAACTTAATCACCTGTTACCACTTCAATTGATATTCTCATCTTATAATATGTGAACTAATATTTATCAGCTACACATATACTTACTGTCATTAATAAGTAAATAGCTTCATTAATGCTTTCAAATTTTTCATAAACTAATTTTAACCTAACTTAACCTTTCCTTACCTTACCTAACCTTACCTTACCTTACCTAACCTAACCTAACCTTACCTTACCTTACCTTACCTACCTACCTTACCTTACCTAACCTTACCTACCTAACCTTACCTTACCTAACCTTACCTACTACCTAACCTAACCTACCTTACCTTACCTAACCTTACCTTACCTAACCTTACCTTACCTTACCTAACCTTACCTTACCTTACCTTACCTAACCTTACCTTACCTAACCTTACCTATCCTAACCTTACCTTACCTTACCTAACCTTACCTTTCCTAACCTTACCAAACCAAACCTTAACCTTAACCTAACCTAACTGATTAAAATTCTTATCAACTACACTGTTAATTTTTCAGAAAAAAAAAATATTGACAATGTAGATGATAGGAATTTGAATTAGTTAGTTTAGGTTAGATTTAGTTAATGAAAAATATGAAAGTTTTATTCAGTCCAACCTTCATCACTTATGTATCGTTAATTTGTTAATTATTTACGATGACGAAACTAACTAACTATTATTTTTTAGGCACAGCTTACAGGTACGGCAGCTGTATCCTCAGTGTTCGGTTATAGATACGGCACGTGCCTAACTTTTGGGTTCTAAAATATAAAAAAGCTTATATAACCGAACCTAACATAACTTGAGAAATGCTTTAAGGTAAATAATAAGGCACATGCCGCCGTAAAAATAGCGGATGACAACGCGGTACCACTGCCGTATCTCTAAGCACTTTGTTATTTTTGACCACTGTTCTGTAGCTTTTGTTAATTAGTTATTTATTTATGATGATGAAACTAACTTATTTCTTTTATATATTTTGATGTGTTTTGTAATAATCTGTTGTAGGTCTTGCTCGGAAATCACTTATTTTCTCAGTGTGGGAAGGGTTAAAAGTTACTTGCATGAGAAGCATATGTAAGATTAATTCAAAACGCGTAACCAATCCACAAGAGAGTTGAACCATAATTAACTACTATATATATATAATTAATTACATAATTACCTTTACTTCATGTGTTTTTGGAATAATTTAGGCTGAAGCAAACATGTATTTTTCCAGAACGTAACATTTTAATATTTTTGATGTCATTTTTCACCAAAGTCATCAGAGAGAGAGAGAGAGAGAGAGAGAGAGAGAGAGAGAGAGAGAGAGAGAGAGAGAGAGAGAGAGATAGATACTGTCTTGAAGGGGTATTTTAACGAATGACAAACCTAACTTTCCCGATACAGCCGATATAAAATTACTGTTACCCACATTAATAACACAGTGTGGCTTCATTCAACAGGAGGAGTGATGGATGAGAATGGAGTGATGGTCAACAAGGATGTAACCACCTCCCAGCAGAAGGATGCTGTACCCTTGAGTAGAGGAGGAGTGTACCCACGCTCACCTCTCAAGGACATACTGAACACCAGTCCTTCTCATACTAAAACTACAAAGGTGAGCCTCATACTAAGTTAGGTTAGCATGCAATATACATTTTATTTTGCAAGGGCTCAGGGGTGTTAGGTTAGGTTAGGTTAGGTTAGGTTACCCTGGGGAGGCGGTGGTACAGTGGTCTAGCGCTTGGGTATGCTCGGGATATTACCGCCGAGTGGCCAAACACTACCCACATTGCTGCCCTACTGCCCTCAGACGGGACTTGCAATGTTATATGCATCTGAGGCTGTAGCAGCAATTAGTTTTGCACGTTCTCAACATATTCAAGAGAGAACGTAAACATTTGAGGTGTCACTATAAAAAATCTAAAAACCTACGCCAAATAACAGGCGAGGCAAGTCCATCTGTGCCTCCATAAGGTTAGATTATGTTAGGTTAGGTTAGTATACCATGCAATATACATTTTATTTTGTAGTACACCATGTAATATCCTATAATAATAATAATAATAACAGGTTTATTGATCAAGAAGCAGTAGTATATGGTACAATAATATACAATTACTGAAAATGTCTTGATATACAAATTGAATCCAATAAACAAAGGTTAAGAATATAATTGGTAAATGATAACTAATAAATTTTGTGACACTAAGTATGTATTTTCTTTGTTTCTTTCAGTCATTTACAGTTTAATTAATGTAGTTAATTGATTATTAGTACATTATTATACTTATACTGCATCAAAACTTTACTTACCCCTTTAAACTTAACAGAAAAAAAAAATATGAAGTTGAGGTGAAAAATTAATGTTGTATATTATTATTATTATTACTATTACTATTATTATTATTATTATTATTTCCTACATTTACTCTACTATTTTTACATTTACATTTACTCAGCCGGTGACAGACACAACATTGCACTATTATTATTATTACTATTATTATTTGTCTCAATCTTTTTATTTATTTATTTATTTTGATATTATATGGAGTTCAAACGTGCGCCAACTTATTTTATTTATTAATTTATTTTTCCCTTACCTGAGTGTCTAGTTTGTTTGTGTGTTGCAGGTGACAGACACAACCTTGCAGTATAAGGAGGAGTATAAGGATGAGGATGAGGAGTGGCGTGAGAGGACTGAAGTTGTGACCTCCCTTGACCACCATCATAACCTTAGCATGGCCAGAGATTTACTGGACCAAGCATTACTAGCAGCTACCACCACCACCACCACCACCACAAACACCAGGTCAGTTCAGAGCATATTCACATGGACAGAATGTTTAGTTTTTTTTATATATATATTTTAATTTCTTATATACAGTAGAATTTCCCATCTAACGAATAATTGATGTGTTAGATACGAATTCGTTAGATATAGATACATAAACTTATGGGAAAAATTGTAATTGGTGCCCAAACTTCGGCCGAGTCCCTATTTCCCACTTATTTTTGCCCTTCCGAGTGTTATTTTGAGATCTAAAACACAAACAAATCATATAACATATTTAGTATTAGAAAAATTAATAATAAATCACTACCTGTAAGAGAATAATGGAGTGTGTGAGTGTGTAGGTGAGGATATTAACTAACAGCAAGTGTGTTTTATACCAAACCTTTGCTTAAACTTATCAAACCATCCAACAGAAGTAGCAAAGGGTGGCAGATCTTTTTATTTTGTTCTTTTTAATGAGGGTATTGTAAGGAACGATGGCTTGGTTTCTTGTTTGAGGACCATTGATACTTCCTTGAACTTTCACTCTATCCACTTTTCAAGATAAAACTCCATCATGACAACAAGGCAATTGGACACAAAATAGCTCGTTAGCACACTTGTAGATGCATTAACATTGCCTTAATTTCACTTTTCTGTCTCTTAAAGTTACGCACTGTGCCCTCAGGAAACCCAGTCATCTTCACTATCTCTCAAGTCTTGTGGCCTTTTACAATTCATTCAATCACCCTCGTTTTATCTTCCATCGTATATTTATTCCATTTCTTTCTAACACGAGTAGCTCTTCACTGGTTCTTTTTCCTTACGTTCTTGAAGCTTTCCTCTCTCACCTCTCCCCTCTCCGCTACCTGAGGCTAGGCTATGCTAGGCCAGATATCATGAGAGGCACAACACACCGCCACACACTCGTTAGATGGGATGGAGGGCTAAAAAAAAGGAATAATGAGATGGTGCAGGACTGATGAAAGTGACCAGTGTTGCCAGCTAAAATTCAGTGAACGCGGGAAGTTTGAAATTCGATCCCGAGCACCCGGAATAATTGCCGTTAGATATGAATTTTGGATCATTAGATTGGAGGTTGGGTAGAGCTTAAAAGGGTCGTTAGATACAAATGCCTTAGATGGGAAATTCTACTGTATGTATATATCTATGTGATAGGCTATAATTGTTAGGTGTAACTATACATTGTACAGTTCCTTATAATGTGTTACCAAAATATAATGATTATTATATCAATGCTAATTTATAAGGCAATTATTATTATTATTATTATTATTATTATTATTATTATTATTATTATTAAAGTGATAATCCTCCCTTCAGACCCATAACACCTGAGACAACAGAATTCCGTGAAGTGAAGACCAGCTCAATGATAAACTCAGGTGGGTGTTAATGTCTTGCTATTATATATTATTATTATTATTATTATTATTTATTTATTTTTTTTTAATACATTTTTATTATTATCTTTTTTATATATATACATTAAAAGGACACTGGCCAAGGGTAAACAAAGATACCCTGTAAAGAAGACAGTAGGAGAAATAGACAGGCAGACAGACAGTAGGAGAAATAGACAGGCAGGCAGACAGTAGGAGAAATAGACAGGCAGACAGACAGTAGGAGAAATAGACAGGCAGGCAGACAGTAGGAGAAATAGACAGGCAGACAGACAGTAGGAGAAATAGACAGGCAGACAGACAGTAGGAGAAATAGACAGGCAGACAGACAGTAGGAGAAATAGACAGGCAGACAGACAGTAGGAGAAATAGACAGGCAGACAGACAGTAGGAGAAATAGACAGGCAGACAGACAGTAGGAGAAATAGACAGGCAGACAGACAGTAGGAGAAATAGACAGGCAGACAGACAGTAGGAGAAATAGACAGGCAGGCAGACAGTAGGAGAAATAGACAGGCAGGCAGACAGTAGGAGAAATAGACAGGCAGACAGACAGTAGGAGGAGAAATAGACAGGCAGGCAGACAGTAGGAGAAATAGACAGGCAGGCAGACAGTAGGAGAAATAGACAGGCAGGCAGACAGTAGGAGAAATAGACAGGCAGACAGACAGTAGGAGAAATAGACAGGCAGACAGACAGTAGGAGAAATAGACAGGCAGACAGACAGTAGGAGAAATAGACAGGCAGACAGACAGTAGGAGAAATAGACAGGCAGGCAGACAGTAGGAGAAATAGACAGGCAGGCAGACAGTAGGAGAAATAGACAGGCAGACAGACAGTAGGAGAAGAAATAGACAGGCAGGCAGACAGTAGGAGAAATAGACAGGCAGGCAGACAGTAGGAGAAATAGACAGGCAGGCAGACAGTAGGAGAAATAGACAGGCAGACAGACAGTAGGAGAAATAGACAGGCAGGCAGACAGTAGGAGAAATAGACAGGCAGGCAGACAGTAGGAGAAATAGACAGGCAGACAGACAGTAGGAGAAATAGACAGGCAGACAGACAGTAGGAGAAATAGACAGGCAGACAGACAGTAGGAGAAATAGACAGGCAGACAGACAGTAGGAGAAATAGACAGGCAGACAGACAGTAGGAGAAATAGACAGGCAGACAGACAGTAGGAGAAATAGACAGGCAGACAGACAGTAGGAGAAATAGACAGGCAGACAGACAGTAGGAGAAATAGACAGGCAGACAGACAGTAGGAGAAATAGACAGGCAGACAGACAGTAGGAGAAATAGACAGGCAGGCAGACAGTAGGAGAAATAGACAGGCAGGCAGACAGTAGGAGAAATAGACAGGCAGACAGACAGTAGGAGAAATAGACAGGCAGGCAGACAGTAGGAGAAATAGACAGGCAGGCAGACAGTAGGAGAAATAGACAGGCAGGCAGACAGTAGGAGAAATAGACAGGCAGACAGACAGTAGGAGAAATAGACAGGCAGGCAGACAGTAGGAGAAATAGACAGGCAGGCAGACAGTAGGAGAAATAGACAGGCAGACAGACAGTAGGAGAAATAGACAGGCAGACAGTAGGAGAAATAGACAGGCAGACAGACAGTAGGAGAAATAGACAGGCAGGCAGACAGTAGGAGAAATAGACAGGCAGACAGACAGTAGGAGAAATAGACAGGCAGGCAGACAGTAGGAGAAATAGACAGGCAGGCAGACAGTAGGAGAAATAGACAGGCAGGCAGACAGTAGGAGAAATAGACAGGCAGACAGACAGTAGGAGAAATAGACAGGCAGGCAGACAGTAGGAGAAATAGACAGGCAGGCAGACAGTAGGAGAAATAGACAGGCAGACAGACAGTAGGAGAAATAGACAGGCAGACAGACAGTAGGAGAAATAGACAGGCAGGCAGACAGTAGGAGAAATAGACAGGCAGACAGACAGTAGGAGAAATAGACAGGCAGGCAGACAGTAGGAGAAATAGACAGGCAGGCAGACAATAGGAGAAATAGACAGGTAGACAGTAGGAGAAATAGACAGGCAGGCAGACAGTAGGAGAAATAGACAGGCAGGCAGACAGTAGGAGAAATAGACAGGCAGACAGGCAGGCAGACAATAGGAGAAATAGACAGGTAGACAGTAGGAGAAATAGACAGGCAGGCAGACAGTAGGAGAAATAGACAGGCAGACAGGCAGGCAGACAATAGGAGAAATAGACAGGTAGACAGTAGGAGAAATAGACAGGCAGACAGACAGTAGGAGAAATAGACAGGCAGACAGGCAGGCAGACAATAGGAGAAATAGACAGGTAGACAGTAGGAGAAATAGACAGGCAGGCAGACAGTAGGAGAAATAGACAGGCAGACAGGCAGGCAGACAATAGGAGAAATAGACAGGTAGACAGTAGGAGAAATAGACAGGCAGACAGACAGTAGGAGAAATAGACAGGCAGACAGGCAGGCAGACAATAGGAGAAATAGACAGGTAGACAGTAGGAGAAATAGACAGGCAGGCAGACAGTAGGAGAAATAGACAGGCAGACAGGCAGGCAGACAATAGGAGAAATAGACAGGTAGACAGTAGGAGAAATAGAAGCAAGGGTTGGAGGTCCAGTTAACATTAGAGGTGTGTTAACACTCCTCTTTTGAAGGAGTTTAAGTCATAGGCAGGTGGAAAAACAAAGGAAGAGAGTTCCAGAGTTTACCAGTGTAAGGGATGAAGGAGTGAAGATACTGGTTAACTCTTGCATTAGAAAGATGGACAGAATAGGGATGAAAGAGTGAAGATACTGGTTGACTCTTGCATTAGAAAGATGGACAGAATAGGGATGAAAAAGTGGAGATACTGGTTGACTCTTGCACTAGAAAGATGGACAGAATAGGGATGAAAAAGTGGAGATACTGGTTGACTCTTGCACTAGAAAGATGGACAGAATAGGGATGAAAAAGTGGAGATATTGGTTGACTCTTGCATTAGAAAGATGGACAGAATAGGGATGAAAAAGTGGAGATACTGGTTAACTCTAGCATTAGAAAGATGGACAGAATAGATCTAATTTCCAATCTGTGGAACACCATCTCTCCTCCACTAAACCTCATCTTCTCTTCCTAACTGAAACACAGTTGTCTGTGACTACTGACAGCAGCCCCTTCTCTGTTCCCTCCTACTTTCTCTATCCTCATTTTCAATCCAAAGCTGGCTGTTGCGCATATGTGCGTAACGACATTACTTGCTCTCGTGCACACAATCTTGAATCTTCAGAATTTTCTACCATCTGGCTAAGACTTCAATGTCACTCTCTAACTAAATTCATCTGTGCTGTATATCTCTCACCTAATTCCTCTGACTATGTAAAATTCTTTGACTATTTGACTTCCAAGGTGGAGCACATCCTATCTCACTTTCCTTATGCTGAAATCTCCATTTTAGGGGATTTCAATGTTCACCACCAGCTTTGGCTTTCATCTTCTTTCACTGACCAACCTGTGAACAAACCTTCAACTAGAGCAGCTAGTGCAGCTCCTTACTCGTATCCCTGACCGCCTTGGAGACACGCCCAACATTCTTGATCTTTTCCTAACTTCCAACCCTTCAGCTTACTCTGTTAAACTTTCCTCTCCGTTGAGCTCCTCCGATCACAATCTTATTTCCGTTACCTGTCCTATCACTCCAGTGCAGCCTCAGGACCTGCCTAAGCAGAGGTGGTTCTGGCATTTCAACTCTGCTAAGTGGGAGGACCTGAGGCAGTACTATTCTGATTTTCCTTGGGATGATTATTGCTACCATGTCATATAAAAATCCTTTGTGCCGAACGTATAACGGAAATTATTATCTCTGGCATGGAAGTGTACATCCCACACACTTTCTGTACCACCGCAGCTCACCAACCTTGGTTCAACTCTGCTTGTTCTCGTGCTATCCACAAACGTTACCTCAGCCTTCCATCTCCTGGTACTCACACTCTTTATATTTCTGTCCGGAATCACACCAAATCTGTTCTCCAGCTTGCCTAAAACTCCTTCATCAATAGGAC
>JAPQNM010001260.1:155000-157500 GCA_029783475.1 Metacarcinus magister | reverse complement strand
ACTCCCCCAGTAAGGAAAATGTACTGCCTGTCAACTCCCCCAGTAAGGAAAATGTACTGGCTGTCAACTCCCCCAGTAAGGAAAATGTACAGCCTGTCAACTCCCCCAGTAAGGAAAATGTACTGGCTGTCAACTCCCCCAGTAAGGAAAATGTACAGCCTCTCAACTCCCCCAGTAAGGAAAATGTACTGGCTGTCAACTCCCCCAGTAAGGAAAATGTACTGCCTGTCAACTCCCCCAGTAAGGAAAATGTACTGGCTGTCAACTCCCCCAGTAAGGAAAATGTACTGGCTGTCAACTCCCCCAGTAAGGAAAATGTACTGCCTGTCAACTCCCCCAGTAAGGAAAATGTACAGCCTGTCAACTCCCCCAGTAAGGAAAATGTACTGGCTGTCAACTCCCCCAGTAAGGAAAATGTACTGGCTGTCAACTCCCCCAGTAAGGAAAATGTACTGCCTGTCAACTCCCCCAGTAAGGAAAATGTACTGGCTGTCAACTCCCCCAGTAAGGAAAATGTACTGCCTGTCAACTCCCCCAGTAAGGAAAATGTACTGGCTGTCAACTCCCCCAGTAAGGAAAATGTACTGGCTGTCAACTCCCCCAGTAAGGAAAATGTACAGCCTGTCAACTCCCCCAGTAAGGAAAATGTACTGCCTGTCAACTCCCCCAGTAAGGAAAATGTACTGCCTGTCAACTCCCCCAGTAAGGAAAATGTACAGCCTGTCAACTCCCCCAGTAAGGAAAATGTACAGCCTGTCAACTCCCCCAGTAAGGAAAACATTACAGAAAACACAATTGTTCTCACCCTGGATAAAGCTGAACAGAACGGAAAAATTGAACACTCCACCTCTCCCACTGAAGGCCAAGACACCACTGACTGCCTCCAAGCAATACAGTGGCAGGCAAGGAACACTGTAACCTCACACACTGTTCAGAACCCACTTTCTATCACCACCTCTGTAGACTCAAGTGGCAGTGAACACCTAACACAAGCAAGTGATAATCTAGAGGGAACTTTCTCAATGGGAGATAAGGACGATATTCTGGACAACATGAAAGAGAGAGAAAATACACAAGATAATAATAGTATTTCCAGCACAGAAAATATAACTATGAAAGAGTTTACAAAAGAGAGAGAGGATTCACAAGATAGTATTGGTATTTCCAGCACAGAAAATATAAGTATAAAGGAGTTTACTAAAGGTAGAGAGGATTCACAAGACAGTATTGGTATTTCCAGCACAGAAAATATCAATATACAATCGCCAGTCAGAGAGGAGACATGTAATCCAGTCTCGTTACCTAAGACATCCTATACTGACTTCCTTCACATACTAGATGATACCAATTTGAATCCCTTTGCAACCAGGACTTCTGTTATGAATTCACCTCAGAAAGATTGCTCACAGACACCACCTATAACTGTAAAGGAAGTTATGGAAAGTGTCACTACAGCTAATGTTATGAATTCACCTCAGAAAGTACATTGCCCACAGACATCACCTATAACTGAAATGGAAGTAGTAGAAGGTGTTATGAACGCACCCAAAGACCAAGGGTGTCCACAGAGTATCCTTATGGCAGAGGAAGTAGCAGAAGAGACTGAATCCCAAGTTAATAATGGTGGTGTCTATACATCTAATACAGCAGACGGCTCCCTTAATATATATAAAACTGATCAGCTCAATTCTCAACAGATCCAAAATAATCTAATCCCATCCAAAGCCAACGACAACGACCTTGTTTCACCGCCGCACACGGACCTTGACGTCAACGATTCCATCAAGAACATGGTGAAGGAAATGGAACAGAAAATATCCGAGACCTTAATGAGATCTGAGGATGAGATGCCATGCTCTGCTAAGGGATACAACCTGGATTTCTTAGATGATGCTACCTCTAACCCATTTACAACCAAGTCCTGTGTTGTGAATACCCCCGAGAGGTTGCAAAGTAACACCCAAGTCTCCAGGAGTGAAGATGAACCTCCGGCCTCCCCTGAGAAGGACAACAACACACCCCAA
Organism: Metacarcinus magister; assembly: GCA_029783475.1. Classification (NCBI taxonomy): domain Eukaryota; kingdom Metazoa; phylum Arthropoda; class Malacostraca; order Decapoda; family Cancridae; genus Metacarcinus; species Metacarcinus magister. The sequence goes on along the minus strand of JAPQNM010001260.1, from coordinate 155,476 downwards.
AGAGAACCTGTCCCTCAATCACCTCCAAAGAAAAGCGACGAAAATGATGAAGATATATTAGAAAACACTGTTCTAGCATGTCCGTTAGATACCTCACCACAACAACAACAACAACAAGACAAGCAAACAAAACCAGCCTCTAATATAACCATGGACATTACAACCTTATTAAACGATCCTACCTTTGACTGCTTTAAAACCAAGCCAACCGTCGTAAACTCACCCCAACAAACACCGTCAACACTAGACACAGAGCGGGAAGATGGTTTTGAAATGACCCCCAAACCAAATGATGTCTCTGTGCAGCCGTGTGCGTCTATAACGAGTGTTGTCAAGGGTGATGACTGTATTAGCGGGTGTACTGAAGACTCTATCAGCGGGTGTCCCCCTTCACCCGGACCTGGAGACCCCCTCAGCTTGACACAGACGCAGGCAAAGAGGAGGAGTATTGACATGGAAGAAGAGTTTACGAGCGC
>JAPQNM010001260.1:122500-152500 GCA_029783475.1 Metacarcinus magister | reverse complement strand
CTTACCTTACCTAACCTAACCTTACCTTACCTTACCTAACCTAACCTAACCTAACCTTACCTAACCTTACCTAACCTAACCTAACCTAACCTAACCTAACCTTACCTAACCTAACCTAACCTAACCTAACCTAACCTAACCTAACCTAACCTAACCTTACCTTACCTTACCTTACCTAACCTAACCTTACCTAACCTAACCTAACCTAACCTAACCTAACCTAACCTAACCTTACCTTACCTTACCTTACCTAACCTAACCTTACCTAACCTAACCTAACCTAACCTAACCTAACCTAACCTAACCTTACCTTACCTTACCTTACCTTACCTTACCTTACCTAACCTAACCTAACCTAACCTAACCTAACCTAACCTTACCTTACCTACCTTACCTTACCTTACCTTACCTTACCTTACCTAACCTAACCTTTACCTTCCTTGGCCAGTCTTCAACAACCCTGAGGACTTGGATGCACTAGGAATCCACGGTGTTAAGGGAGACAAACACAACTTGGTGCGTAACTCCCTCTACATTAAGTTTGACCCGCTAGTATCAGGCCGGCAGTCCCTCGCACCCTACCTGGCTCAGCACATGCTAAGGTAAGTGTGTTTTTTGAAGTGTTGAAGTGTATAAATGTATAAGTGTATAAATGTATAAGTGTATAAATGTATAAGTGTATAAATGTATAAGTGTATTAGTTCATCATGTCCGCTAATGTTTTTTTTTTTTATTATTTTTTTTTTACCCCCTATTGCTAGTGGCCATATTGTTAGGAAAATCTAATTATTATTATTATTATTATTATTTGTGTGTGTGTGTGTCTTTTGAAATGTATTACACACACACACACACACACCAACAACAACAACAACAACAACACACACAACAACCCAAGAATACAGTGAATATGAATGAGTCTTATTCTAATGTCACTTTCATATTGTTCTGTTCTAGGAGTAATGAAGATGAGGAACAGGTTGATGGTGAGGACATGAGGAGAGGAAGTGGACTCATATATTTCAGTCCATCCCCAAAGAAAGTGAGTAATAAACATAACATAACATAACATAACCTGTGGACTCATATATTTCAGTCCACTACTACTACTACTACTACTACTACTACTACTACTACTACTACTACTACTACTACTACTACTATTACTACTACTACTACTACACTACTACTACTACTACTACTACTACTACTACTACTATTACTACTACTACTACTACTACTACTACTACTACTACTACTACTACTACCACTACTACTACTACTACTATTACTACTACTACTATTACTACTACTACTACTATTACTACTACTATTACTACTACTACTACTACTACTACTACTACTACTACTACTACTACTACTACTACTACTACTACCACTACCACTACTACCTCCACCCCTTGCTTCTATTTCTCCTACTGTTACTGTCCTCTTTATACACAAGATTTTTTTTTAACCTACTTTTGTTATCCCTTAGCCAGTATTCTTTTCATATAAATCAATAGATAAGCTCAGAATTATGATATTAATAATTATGTCCTTAACTAACTTTTTTTTTATCCTTACAGAAACAGAGAGTGGAACAACATTATGATCAAGAGGTCCCGGTGGAGTCCTTCTTCTTTATGGACACAACCCTCACCACCCATGACACCACCACCACCACCACCACCACACCGGCCCACGACGCCACCACACTGGATGCCACCGCACTGGAAGCGGCTAATACGACAGTCCTACATAATGCGGTACAGTTATGGGGTGGTTTATTTTCTACGCGGCAAACTCCATTGATTTATATTATTATTATACATTGGCTTAGTCGTGCAACAATTTATATTATCACAAATGAATCGTTATATTAAAAACTATCTTATACTAGTAGATAGAGGCTTAAATAGTCTTCAAATTAATGGTTTCTCTATACTTGGCAAACTCAAATTATTTATATTACAGGTTAAACATCAATAATCCGGCAATCAGTTTTCCGGCATGAATTTCAGAGCACAGTTTCAAATTCTTATACTAGTAGATAGAGACTAAAATAATCTTGTAATGAATGGTTTCTCTATACTCGGCAAACTCAAATTATTTATATTACAGGTTAAACATCAATAATCCGGCAATCAGTTTTCCGGCATGAATTTCAGAGCACAGTTTCAAATTTCCCGGCTTGGGGCATCACTGTTTTCTGAAGGCACTGTTTATGTTGATGTTTTGATGGCACTGTACAAAGAATTACCTGTTTATTCATGCCGGATTATTGATAGTTAACCTGTATTACTATATATTGAATTACTCGTACAACAATTTATATTATCACAAAGGAATAATGTTTAAAACTATCTTATACTAGTAGATAGAGGCTGAAATAGTCTTGAAATTAATGGTTTCTCTATACTCGGCAAACTCAAATTATTTCTGTTTGCTCATGAAAGATTATTGATAGTCAGCTTGTATAAGGAACAGACTGGCTAAAGACTATAAAAAAAATAACACAATTTGACGCTTAAATTGCAGCTTTTTCAAATATAATTCCATTTTGGAAATAATTTGTCAAGTCACCAAATGGTTATTGTTCAAACCAATCTTTTTTTTTCTTCATCATCTACAGCTCTTGTTTTTTTTTTTCTTCTTTTTCTTAAGCTTTGAATTTGCTTTTTGAATTATATTAAAACAAAACTTTACATCCCTTGTGTAAAAATATATACCCCAAGCATATAGATTTAAACCAATTGGAATTTATTAATATATTACATTCAAATTAATATTCTTAGATACTTGAAGGATACCTATAATAACTTCTTAATAACGTCAGCAGATAATTGTCATTTTTTTAATTTTGATCCAAGCTCATTTCCGAGTATTTCAATTGAGCGATGTAAGATGTGATATATTGTTGCATTGAGGAACCTTACCTAACATTGCCTAACCTTACCTTACCTTACCTTACCTTACCTTACCTTACCTTACCTTCCCTTCCCTTCCCTTCCCTTCCCTTCCCTTCCCTTCCCTTCCCTAACCTTCCCTTCCCTTCCCTTCCCTTCCCTAACCTTCCCTTCCCTAACCTTCCCTTCCCTTCCCTTCCCTTCTCTTCCCTAACCTTACCTTCCCTTCCCTTCCCTTCCCTAACCTCCCTTCCCTTCCCTTCCCTTCCCTTCCCTTCCCTAACCTTCCCTTCCCTTCCCTTCCCTTCCCTAACTTCCCTTCCCTTCCCTTCTCTTCCCTAACCTTCCCTTCCCTTCCCTTCCCTTCCCTTCCCTTCCCTTCCCTTCCCTTCCCTAACCTTCCCTTCCCTAACCTTCCCTTCCCTTCCCTAACCTTACCTTCCCTAACCTTCCCTAACCTTCCCTTCCCTAACCTTCCCTTCCCTTCCCTTCCCTTCCCTTCCCTTCCCTTCCCTAACCTTCCCTTCCCTACCTTCCCTTCCCTTCCCTTCCCTTCCCTTCCCTTCCCTTACCTTACCTACCTTCCCTAACCTTCCCTTCCCTTCCCTTCCCTTCCCTTCCCTTCCCTTACCTTCCCTTACCTTACCTTACCTTCCCTTCCCTTCCCTTCCCTTCCCTTCCCTTCCCTTCCTAACTTGTTTTCTTTTGTTTCAGACGGCAGCAGTGACTGAGAAGATGGTGAGTGAGGCAGAGATGAATCAAAGAATTAAGAACATGGAATTGATGATGCAGGTGAGATGAAACGAAATGAAACAAAAAGAAAATAGAAGTATGGATATATCACTCACTCACATACATACAAATATATACTTTCTTCACAAACTCTTTACTTCTTTTTTCTCTCCATATGATCAAACCACCTCAAAGTATTCTATGATAATAATAATAATAATAATAATAATAATAATAATAATAATAATAATAATAATAATAATTCCCACACACCCTGTAAAAAGGACAGTAACAGTAGGAGAAATAGACAGGAAATAGACAGGCAAGGGTTGGAGGTCTAGTTATACACGGCAATTGTTGTATATTAAACCTATACATGCATATAACTTTCTATTCATGGTGTATAACTTCATTCATTTTCACGCCTACGTAACGATGAATGCCCGGTGTGGTTATTTCATCTATCTGTAATTATGTAGCGTAAGTATATTAATTATTAGTTATTAATCCATTTTGCATCCTTCTAAACACCACAAGGGCGGGGCGGGGCGTGGTGGGTGGGGGGGGGGGGGGGGGGTAACAAGATGAACAAATTTGGGAGCCTGTGGTGTTGTAAGGCATAACACAGAACATAACTGAACACGCTATGAACATTTTTTTTGACCTTGTTAGCGCAATGATCAAAATAACTATACATTGGTAACTCTATTTCTGATCCTCATCCATGAATTAATCTAACCTTCCTTATTTTAAACTGTTTATTATAGTCATACTTACTACCTCATTACTTACCTTGTCTCACTCCTTCATTACTTTATATATTATTCATAGCTAACCTGTCTTTGTTTACATCTGGTAATTGTCTAACTTGAACCCATCACTGCAAGGAAGTCCAATCCTATTTATTTACTATGAAAAACCTGTTAATATCTGTGTTGTTCCATCCTTTTAAATGTTTATAAAGTTTGATTAATATACTTCACATCTTGCTAAGTGTGTGTGTGTGTTTGTGTGTGTTTTTGTAAGTGTGTGTGTGTTTCAGGATAAAATGTTGAGGAAAGGTTGTGTGTGTGTGCGTTTGTGTAAGTATCTGTGTATGTGTTTTCAGGATGAGATGTTAAAGAAAGGTTGTGTGTGTGTGTGTTTGTAAATATCTGTGTGTGTGTGTGTGTTTGTAAGTATCTGTGTGTGTGTTTCAGGATGAGATGTTAAAGAAAGATCGTATGTGTGTGTGTTTGTAAGTATCTGTGTGTGTGTTTCAGGATGAGGTGCTGAGAAAAGGTCGAGTGTTTGAAGAGGAGAAGAAGCGCTGGACTAAGACATCGGAGGAACAGAGTATTGCCTTAGTCGCTCTCGAGGAGGAAAACAAAACACTCAAGTAAGTATTCAAGTCCTGGATTCACTCACTCTCTCACTTCCTCCCTCACTCTTTATTCAATATCTTGCATTCTATCTCGTCCACTATTGATTTTTTTTTTTCTCTCTCTCTCTCTCTCTCTCTCTCGATTTCATATCAAATTGTTTTTCTAGATTGATTTTATGGAATTTATATATAATTTTAAATAGTTCAATAATTCTGTTCCGTAATTCTTTCCTTGTGGAGTGGAAACATGTCTAATTTTTTGCTCATTCCTATTATTATTATTATTATTATTATTATTATTATTATTTATTTATTTTCCTCCCAGGGGCACGGTGCATCAGATGGTAGGATTGGTGCAGCAGATGAAGGTGAGCTGTGACGCCACCAACACCACACACCAGAACAAAGTCAAACAGATACACAAGGAATGGGAAGGAAAGTTATCAAACGCCACCAAGGATTACAACCAAACACAAGAGGAATTGCAAAATACTGAGGCTTCATTCTTTGAGTTGGTGAGGTGAGTGTTAGTCTAGAGGAAGAATGATTTTATTTAATACATTACCCGTGGCGCTGGTAGGCTTAATGGAGGCCTAAGAATGTCACTATAGAAAGAATGTTTGTGTTATGCTGCCAGTCACTATAGAAAGAATGAATTTTATATCCATTACCTAACCTAACTTAACCTAACCTGATGCGCTGGTAGGCTTAATGGAGGCCTAAGGTAGTGTTCCTCCACCTGTTAGTAGTAATGTCATCTTGGTAATCTTAGAGTAATTATATAATGGTAAAACAAGTGCATGATAATGGTGGTTGGCGTGGTATAACACTTCTATGTTTTATTATGTATATATATATCAAAGAAAATTGTGTGCGGGGTGACAAGAATGCTATATAAAACTAAGATGAATTCAGTTAATATAAAAGGATGTGTCCATGTGGAATATAGACAGTGTTTCAGGAGGAGGAGGAGAGAATTATAGGACTCAACTGTGTGAGAATAAGGTGTGGGCATGGGAGCAGGTGGAGATAGATAGATAGGTTGATTGATGCATTGCTTACTGTCTGTTGATGCTTTTGTAAACTGCAACGAAGCCTGTGTGTGTGTGTGTGTGTGTTGTTTTTTTCCCACATAGAAATATCACACATTCCATAAAAGCCATCTATGTTATACTGTTTTAAGATTGATGCATTTATTAGTGTCTATTGATGCTGCTTTTCCTTCCTTCTAATGGCATCAAGTGATCAGTGAAGTGTTGTGTTGTGTGGTTGTGTGTATTCTCATGTGCATTGCGTGTGTTGCAGGAAGTTTGAGAGGCTGCGTGAAGTGACTGAATCATTACAGCAACAGAAGCAGAAGTTGTATGAGGAAGTGGAACGGCTCACCCAAGAGAAGGCCGAGTGTGTGGAGAGTTACAAGGCAGCTCTCAAGTCCCTGCAGGAAACCCATGAAAAGTGTGTAGATATTCTTTGTCATGCATTTTAAGTATTTTAAAGTCAAACTACATTCAATTTCATTCTTGCCAAAGTGTTTATACAGTCTACATAGATAAAACTTACCATCTTCTAACTAAATATAATTACTAAAGGGTTAACTTATAGATTTATAACTAATATAACTTGTTTCCGAGGCCCAGAATGTTTAATTGATAATGATCAGTGGCCGGATCAAAAAGCATTAGGTTGACATGGGCACAGTATACCCTCTCTTTTTCCTTGCCCTTACTCTCCATGGGGGTTATGGGGAACAGACCAGTTATATCCCACACTTACACTTACACTCCGTTCACCATGCACAACTATGAACATTTTAATCTAACAGCTGCACTGGGGAATGCACACCAAAAAATTCATCCCCTCCGACTTCCCTGACTTTGACAAGGACACACCTCTGACCACCCACCTGTCAACTCCCTCATCTCTTCCTCTTCTATAACTCTGGCTAGTACAGTGGTAGCTGTACTAGCTGTACTAGCTTGGCTGCAATTCTGTGGTCCTGCGTTGGAGCCCCGCTCAGACACGATAAAGCTTTTCACTGTTGTCAGAGGTTACTGCCTCTGTGAGCTTAGCGGTGGGGGGGGGGGTGTTTGAGTCAGCTGCCAAAGTTTTCCTGCTGACTCAGCCATAGCTGAGGCTGACTCAGGTCTCACGTGGGTGTAGAGGGGCCCTGGGCCACCCATCATGTATGTGTTGGGTGTAATAGTGTTCACACTTGCAGTGTGTATTTACACTCGTCCCTTCCCTCTGTCACTCATTGGCGACCTTTAAACCTTTATAACTCAGACTGTTCCCTCCTCCTCTCACCCACACCCACGCCCATCCACTACCACTAATCACCTTCCTTTATCCATCCTCTTTGGTCCTCGCCCATGGAACAAATCCTTCCTTATCCCTGCTCATGCTCCATACTCAAAAAACACTTTACAATTTCAGAAATGCATCCAAAGACAGGTGGGAAAGGTAACCTTCCACACACAACCTCACAAATCTCACCTTGTCATTGTTGACTCAGAATCCCAAACTGAACCATTGCTCACACTTAAAGAGTCTTTGTGTGCCCTGACACCCAACTCAACACTTGTACTGGTACTGTTCCCTGTGTGCCCTGATACCCAACTCAACACTTGTACTGGTACTGTTCCCTGTGTGCCCTGACACCCAACTCAAAACTTGTACTGGTACTGTTCCCTGTGTGCCCTGACACCCAACTCAACACTTGTACTGGTACTGTTCCCTGTGTGCCCTGACACCCAACTCAACACTTGTACTGGTACTGTTCCCTGTGTGCCCTGACACCCAACTCAACACTTGTACTGGTACTGTTCCCTGTGTGCCCTGACACCCAACTCAACACTTGTACTGGTACTGTTCCCTGTGTGCCCTGACACCCAACTCAACACTTGTACTGGTACTGTTCCCTGTGTGCCCTGACACTCAACTCAACACTTGTACTGTTCTCATTCACAATGAAATCTGCCCAGACGGCATCAGTTGGTGTGACTGTTCTCACCTTTCTGAACTGATTGCAGACCAACATGACATCACTCATGTGTCTTGCTTTGCCATTAATCCTCGTGGCCGTCGCAAACATACAGTAAATATTGCAACAATTGTATTCAAAGGACAAGATCTTCCAGACAATGTATACATAGGAGCAGCCTTCTATAAGGTTAAACCTTACATTCCCCCCCACGTCAGTGCCAAAACTGTTGGAGATTTGGACATCCAGCAAAATACTGTAGATCCACTGCACGTTGCCTTCTCTGTGCCTCACCTGGCCACACCTGTACAAACTGCCCTTCAACAATGCACATCTGTGCAAACTGCACCCAAGAACATAATGTCTTCTTTAGAGGCTGCCCTGTTTACAAATTTGAATCAGAGGTTGCTGCCTTCCGCTTCAAACATGACCTAACACTCAAAGAAGCTAGACAAGAAGCCCGTCTCTGTGGCTTCCAACAGGTTCCTCTCTCTCAGCGCATCTCCATTAACACCCCACAGACCACCACTAACACTGACTCTCCTCCTACTACTACTACATCCCATTAACACCCCACAAACCATGACTAACACTGACTCTCCTCCTACTACATCCCACAAACCATGACTAACACTGACTCTCTCTCCTCCTACTACTACATCCCATTAACACCCCACAAACCATGACTAACACTGACTCTCTCTCTCTCTGTGTGTGTGTGTGTGTGTGTGTGTGTGTGTGTGTGTGTGTGTGTGTGTGTGTGTGTGTGTGTGTGTGTGTGTGTGTGTGTGTGTGTGTGTGTGTGTGCGCGTGTGTGCACGCACGCACACAGAGAGAGAGAGAGAGAGAGAGAGAGAGATATATATATATATATATATATATATATATATATATATATATATATATATATATATATATATATATATATATATATATATATATATATATATATATATATAAAAGGAGGCTGCAAAAGGCCAACCAGATATACTTGAATATTAAAATCTCACACTTCATCCCTTCCTTTCTTATTGCATGCATAACATACCTCAACACCTTCCACTTTGGTGTCCTTTTGTCTATCAAGTAGATATTATAGTAGTAGTGTAGCTAAACAGACAGCCTCGCTAGGTCCAGTAGGAAGGACTGTTGCTGTCTGTTCTTCCTTTGTACTCACATTACCTGTCCTTAATACATTGTTACACTTCAGGGCCCAAGAGGAACACAGTACTGCTAAGAAGAGTCATGAACAGGAGATGAAGAGAGCATCAGTCCTTATCAAACATGCTGAACTCAAAATTCTTTCTCTCACGGACACTGTAACCAAGAAGGATGTTGAGATGAAAAGACTCACCAACCTTTTAGAAGATCTCACAGGTAACATGGGAGACAAGAACCAGTGAGTTGGTGAAAAATAGGTCAATTATTATTGGATATTGGACTTGGTGAGAAAGAGTTGAATTATTGCATATTCAAGTTACTGAGAAATAGTTTTATCATTGAATATTGGAGTAACTCAAATATGCAATGATTCAAATGTCCAATGATAAAACTGAGAAATAGTTTTATCATTGAATATTTGAGTTGGATGTTTGATTTGTGTTTTGGTTTGTCTAAATATTGTACAAATTAGTCACCTTCCCATTCCATTAGCACAGTTTTTGATGCCATTCTCTCTTCAATATTATATTATACAGTTAAGTTTACAGGTCTTTCTTACGTGGTCTGCTAAGTTGGTTCATATGAGGAAATGATTAATGGAATCACCAACATTATTTTAATTCTTTAAGTAGTTATTTTTATTGAGTATACTTTTAAATGTTTTAAAATTAGTATACACATTACTCTTTTATTATTTTTATGCCATTTATATTGATAGTATTTAGTAGAGGCATAACATTTTGTATTTATTTTACACTTAACTGGAAATCATACCGTAAAAAAAACCAATATAGTCTAGGTATCATATTATGTATCAACCTTCTTGCTGGTGTTTCATAATGTTTCATAATGAGATGCCGCTAAGCTGTCTGTTTGCATGCTTGTAATATCAGTTACTTCATTTCACTATATTTTCACATTGCTACAATAATACCTTTATAATAAACAAATAAACTGCCTTACTTCATAATTGCATTTTCTTTACATTATTATTCTTTTGGTTCATAGAGTATGTAAGAAAGTGTCCATCAAGCCACTCTAACAAAAGTTTTATTATAACATTATTTTTAACCTTCCTCTAACACAGTGGTTCCCAAACTTGTTCATCTTGTTACCCAATTTAACATGACACATTAGGCGTGTTAACCCTTTCACAAAATGTCAATATTGATGTATATGGCTAGATTAAAACACTAGATATATTTCCTTATCTGTCACCCTTCCATTACCCCCAAAAAACTCTTATATTACCCACAGTTTGGGAACCACTGATCTAACCAAACCCAATACAGAGGAAGGGTAAAAACTGTGCTATATATAATAAAAAAAGGGAGGGTGGCCTGGTGAACTTTATCTACAAGTACCTCCTCATGTACTGTATAAAGTTTGAATACAGTAATTTGATCTATCCATTCCAAAGGTGTTTAAAATGAAGAACTATTGATCTATATTCTAGGTTGACACACACATAATTGGAAATGTTAGTTAGACAAGGGAAATACAGTGAACCAAACCTTCCATATCAACTTCCCACTACCATTCACACACCTATTTCATGTAACTATACTGGACTATATACTCAAACTTCTAACACTAAAATCAATTGTCAGTCTTAGTAATTGAGGTGTGCTGAGTGGAGTGGATTGCATTGATGACCTTACATGTGTGTGTGTGTGTCATGGGCTGAGAGTGCTGCACTACGCCCATACACTGCCTTCACGTGTTCCACACCAAACTGACCATAGATGTAGGTGGCTTGAGGAGGAAAGCCAAGTTGTTGAAGGGAGAACAAGCAGGCGATGCTCATGGTCGGTCCGCCACAGATCACCACCTGCACCAACACACACACAGGATACAGGTCAATAAAAATAAATAATAATAATAATAAAATAAAAAGAAATAAAAGATATACATAAACAAATAAATAAATAAAAAACTATGACGTGGGAGCCTATCTATATACCAAACTTGTTCCACACACATTCCTCTTTCATTCAACACTCTTTTCACACCCTCCATCCATCCTGTTCTTGGCCTTCCTCTCAACCTCACACCTCTCACATTAGATCCAAATATTCTCTCCACTAACCAGTCTTCCTCCCTTCCCTCCACGTGTCCAAGCTACACCAGTTCTCACTCACACTTCCATATGACTAAACTACCTCAACATATTTCTTTTCACACTTCACCCCATTTGCACAAGGTCTTATACCACACCTTTCATACATACTTTCATTACTCTCACTCACCCTCCCGTCTTGTCACGCCACATGCTCCTCTCAGATAACTCATTTCCACACCACACACACTTGACTGCTATACTGTATTCCATATCTAATGTTGGCAGGAGAATACTGTTCCTTAAACCTTTCTTTAATTCTATGGATATATTTCTTCCTCATAATCCTTGCAAGTGATCTTATGACACACTTGCCTTTCACAACTCTCTCTCTCCCTTTCTCTTATTTCTCCTTCCTTCTCTCCATGTTTACAAATACGTAATCTATTTCACTTCCTTCATTCTCCTTCCTGCTACAACTCCCTCCCACCTTCTTACTACACACACACACTCACACTATACTATAAGATGTATTAAACTCGAACCCATCTCTACTTCCCTTACTTTCAAAAACCATCACCTTACCTTTCACAACATTCCCTTTGATCTTCCTTCTCCTACATAAATACATACATTCATTATAACATTCATTCATTCATTCTGTAGTTCCTCTTCACTCTCATCTGCAAACTGGTATGTCATTGTAAAACCAACAATTGCAACAGTTATTCAAAGATGATGATGATAACCATTATTATATTATCAAGTCAGGAAAAAAGATATAGCTATGGAACGTACAATTTGATGATACATGAAGACTTTTTTTTTATATTCAAATTTTTACCAGAAGGGAGAAATGAACTGAAATTGTCAAACCTCACAAGAAATCAGTTTATTATTTATTTATTTATTTATTTATTTCCCTCCTCCTACCTTGTGTTTTTGTCCATTAGGTTTGGTGACATAGCGATCAATCTTGTCCATGTCAATGAATCCTTCCTCTCCCTTCCATCCTTGAGGTGCCTCATGCAGGGTGTGGACCACTTGCATCTGTCCTCTTGATAACTCTGCAATGACATCAGTAAATACACACACACACACACACACACACACACACACACACACACACACACACACACACACACACACACACACACACACACACACACACACTGCAATGCTGTACCCTGTATCTTGCATTAGGTAGAAATAAGAGTCTTTCAATAGAGCTTATAAGAAGAATGTTATTTTTGTTTAACTAAATTGATTCTAAATGATTCTTGTTTTGTGTATACTGAGGAGGAAAATATCAATGGCTACTCATATTCAATACAATTATTATACGTTTAGATTAGAATTAAGGCATTTTGACAATTTTTTTTTTTTCTAAGGGACAACAAAAATATATTAATAAAAAAATTAAAAAATCCTGTTAAATATATATTCATCACTTACTGTTGATTTCGGGTTAAGAATCTGATCTTTGAGTCGTCTAGAACATAGACAATATATTCATCATAACACATAGCCGTTAAACTGATGGAACCGGATTATTGATAGTCAACCTGAACTATTCTATCACCTGTTGCTTATGGGTGAAGAATCTAACCTTTGAGTTGTTCCAGTTCCTTGTGGTATAGAATGTCTTGTAGGTTGTCTGAGTAGTAGATGAGAGTGAATCTGGTCTTATCTGCTGTGTTGTGGGCGAGGCAGCGAGCAAGTTGTAGTGCCGGCGTGACTCCGGCTCCACCAGCAAGCAATGTTAACTCATCCAGATCATTGGCTTTGTACTCCAACCCACCACACGGACCTTGGAACTCCACAGTGCTTCCTGTTGAATAAAAATGATCAAATACTGCTATAACTTCAATGTAAAAACTACTGGACTACATACTACTACAAGTACACTAAGAGTTTGAGAACAGGATAGAACAGAACAAGGCTCTCCCCACCCTCCTCTCCCTCCGGCAACATGCCGACAGGAAAAACAGATAGAAGGGAACACCATGACCTTGTAGAAAACATGGCCATGGACATTTTATAGTAAAGAATGAAAATAGAGGAGTATACTATACTATACTAGACTAGACTACACTACCACTAATGATGGTACATCCTGGATTTATATTGAATGAAATTACTGCCATTACACTTCTAATCTGAGATATAGGGACACAAGGATATAAGTTTCATAGATGCTCGCATCGTTTACTCTAAATTCTATGCTCATAACAAATGGGAACCAGTGAAGTAGACACAGACCAGAAGGACTTATACTGCAACTGTTGTCCAGGTAGAGATTTGATTCTCGTTTACGTGGGATCACGGGTGGATGCACCAGTACCCCGATAACCAACAGCTGCAGCTACCCACCAGTCTGAGTTACTTTACACCATGAATCCCTTAACTACCTTTTTTAAAGTAAACCGGTTTCTCGGAAATGTTTGTCTAATCTGGATTTGAAAATGTCTATAGTTTTAGAACTAACTACTGATGCTGGGAGTCTATTCCAATGGTCAACAACTCTAACATTGAAGTATGACTTACGAGCAATTGTGTTAAATTTTTGTACTTTTAATTTCATACCGTTACCTCTTGTTACTGACGCGTTATTCATTTCAAAAAGTACTTCTGAATTAATTTTGTCAAATCTATTTAATATTTTAAAGACTTCAATCATATCTCCCCTAATTCTTCGCTTATGGAGAGTGAACATGTCTAACTGTTTTAATCGTTCCTCATATGATAAATTACGCAATGTAGAAATAAGTTTTGTCAGTCGTCTCTGTACTCTTTCCAGCAATTTGGTCTTTAATGTAGCTTGGTGACCAGAATTGTATTGAATATTCAAGGTGTGACCTTACAAATGCTGTATAGAGTTTTTTCATTACTCATTCACCAAAGCCTTAAATATCCCACCACTGTATAATGACATACTGTAGTTTTATAAGTATATACTGTAGTTTTATAAGTATATACTGTAGTTTTATAAGTATATACTGTAGTTTTATAAGTATATACTGTAGTTTTACATGTATATACTGTAGTTTTATAAGTATATACTGTAGTTTTATAAGTATATACTGTAGTTTTACATGTATATACTGTAGTTTTATAAGTATATACTGTAGTTTTACATGTATATACTGTAGTTTTATAAGTAATACTGTAGTTTTATAAGTATATACTGTAGTTTTATAAGTATATACTGTAGTTTTATAAGTAATACTGTAGTTTTATAAGTATATACTGTAGTTTTATAAGTATATACTGTAGTTTTATAAGTAATACTGTAGTTTTATAAGTATATACTGTAGTTTTATAAGTATATACTGTAGTTTTATAAGTATATACTGTAGTTTTATAAGTATATACTGTAGTTTTATAAGTCTGTTCTTTAAGAAAGAAGTAAGAGCCCAATCCAAAGCAAGTTTCTTTTCTGTATTACACAAAAAGACTAAATAAAGTATATATCATGATCATTATTATTATTATTATACTAACCAGGTTGAAGGCTCTTGAAGAAGGTGGACAGGATGCCTTGAGTCTCATATTTAAGCACCACTTCAAGGCGGCCGTAGTCATCAGGACGAGACACTGGTGAAAAGTAGCGCAGGTAATGCTTCCCAGACACTGTTAACCGAACCTGGGAAAAAACAGACCACACGAACATTAGATTAATTAAAAATGCATCAAAATCTATATCAGAAAATAATAGTTTTGTAGATCAGACCAGACAAAAAAATATTAGATTAATTCAAAACACATCAATATCTATTATAAAAAAATAGTTTTGTAGACCAGACCGAACGAAAAAATATTAGATTAATTCAAAACACATCAATATCTATTATAAAAAAATAGTTTTGTAGACCAGACCGAATGAAAAAATATTAGATTAATTCAAAACACATCAATATCTATTAGAAACAACATATTGACTCCAACAAACTGGCCAGGCAGACACCCAGTGTGGTTGGTTAGGTTAGATGTTTTATTTCCATTATCTACATCTCTCATCTACAATCTTAAGTGCGTCCCTACAACCCTGTATATAACTTCCTTTACAAACACTAACATACTTACTGCAACAAACTGGCCGGGCAGGCATCCAGTGTGGTCCGTCGGGTTAGGGAGTGAGAAGGTAAATGCAGTAATCTTGGCGGTGAGTGGATGGCTTGACTTCAAGGTTAACGGAGTCCAAGTGTCCTTCTGCAGGGCGGCTCTATGTATAACTCCATCACTAGCCTTCACCTCCTGGGAAGAGAGAAGTTATTTTTACTACATAGCTAAATAGGAGACCGGCTGAGGGATATGACTAAGGGCCCCATGCATGAGGTAGTAACAATACACTCACCACAGATCAGAAGAAATAGATGAGACATTATAGACACATGCTTGACTTTGTAAACATGCAGCCGCGTTAAAGATTCGTTTCCTTAATAAACCACGCGATATCTCCTTACCATTATAAAGCACTGCAAATTCAAATGTAAGGAGATATAGAATGGTTAAGGACACGAATCTTTACCCAATACACTCACGACAGATCAGTGAATATGGGTTATTAGAAGAGTAACTTTTGTTTGTTGTTGGCTGTGAGGAGAATGTTGCAATATCCTTACTAACTATCTATCTAAACACACAATAATGTATTACCAAACACATTCAAACAGATAACAATGATAAATATGTACTGCCAGGTTTAATAATAACTATTGTATTGTGTTTCATGTATAAGTGTTCATAACATACATATACTTCGAAGAATAATGTGATGATGTAATAGTTTAGTGATGGTTCGGGCAATTAATGACTTACAACTTACAAACTTACAATTAAAACACATATAGAAAGCTTACACTCAATTTTCAAACACGAGAGGAAAGCATTAGTAATTTATAGTAATATCTTGGTTATGCGCATCACTGTTTCATTATAATAATACACAGTCTGGTACTAGTTATATTCATGGACTGTACGTGATTATAATAATATAACACCACCATCATTACAGTCATTACAGTAACACTTGTCTTAGCACATAAACACCCACCTAGACACTACTTACTTACCCTCACTGTATCACCGCCATCACGTCCTGTCTGTCTTATGCTGTATCACTCAATCCTCTCTCTCATGTCTCAGTCCAACTATGTCTTCCAAGTCCTATTATTAAACGGCGTTGGATCCGCCATTGTGACCTGACTGTCCTATGATATTGTTTGTTCCTTAAGGCCTGTCTACAGTCTATACTAGGAAACATTTTAGAGGGATCACCTGTCCTTTAAAATACGGCATCGTTCCGTAATGGAGAGTGTGATGCTGCGTTGTGAACCAATACGGAACACCAGTTGTTCTGTATTTGGGTGTGTAAATGGTTAGGGTAAGGACGAAGGAATCAAGCAGTAAACAGTAGAATAGTTCTACTGTTTACATTATAATTACAGAATCCAGTTTATTTGATGTTCATTATATTGTTGCAGCGACGCATTTAGCATGTTAATGTGTTACACTAGTTGGTGGTGTAGGAGAGAGTAGTTTCGACGAGCCTGTGTGAGCGTTGACAGATCAGAGATAAGGTGACCTACTTATGTGTGTTTTCAGCCATGCGCAGTCGTGGTGGGGTGTGTTTGGGAGATGTGGTTGGTTAATAGGAAGGAGGGAAGGAGCAAGGGTAGCCTATCAGAAGCCAGCCGAGGTTATATAAGTTGCTGTAAGGCATTAGGAGAAGGGAGGAGGAGGCCAAGAGAAAGAGACAAAAGAACAGAGAGACACAGCAGTGAGAGGCCGACGGCCCGACTCCTGGGCGTGTGAAGGGCGTGCTACCTTGTAGGGAAGTGGGGAGGGTGGCCGAAGAAATGGCATCCTGGCTTCCTTAGGCCCTGCCCTCGCTAAGGGAGTGCATGGCTGTGTGGAGGCTGCTGTGTGTGGACTTGTGGAGGCTGTGTGTTCTGGGTGAACCTCTTGTGGGGAACTCTGTGTCCTGAGGCTGTAATGTTGTGCTGTACCATGTAAGTGTTTGTAAATATACCAGGAAAGGAGAAGTGTTGTTGTCTGTGTGTGATTAAACCCTTTTCCCGTCCCGCAGATCTCCCAAGGAGGGCGTTACCTCAGGTAAGGAGAGGTAACCTGTGTTACGACACCCTGCCTTGGAGGGAAATGAAAAAGGGGGATGCCGTAACAATATGGTCATTCCTTGTGTTGAAATGTTTAACATTTGGGTAAATATTCATCATGTAAATGATGTAATAGTAAAGAAATTAACTTCTTTACCGTTTTCTTTACACTATAATTAGCCTGAATGAGTGTATTAGTAAACATGTTGGTGTAGTGTGTGTCCCAAACTCACAACGTAAGTGTCATGTAATTCGGAAATTAACCTGATAGTTGTAGTGTCATTACTTATTAATGTTATTGGTAGTTATAAGTATCTAAATTATTAATAAAGTAAGCGCTTACAATCCTGGTAACTGGTATGTAGGCATAGTGTAGCGCACAAAACCAAAATTCCCATCATACTGAACAGTTGACGCAGGTTTGCACTGGAACCCCAAAGCCGTGCTGGCTCATTCCACTCACCAGCATTATTATTATTATAAAGTATAAACTTATAAACATATTAGTCCCTTGTTTGTCTGACCCTGGGGTGGGGTGGGCACCATATTCCAAACTGTTTGCAAACAATCTTTCACGTGTATTTGTTTTCCATCCGGAATGAGAAACGGTGGGTGTGTGTGTGTGTGTGTGTGTGTGTGTGCGCGCGCGCGCCCCCCGCGGAGGTGATGTGTGTGTGTGTGCGCGCGCGCGCCCCGCGGAGGTGATGTGTGTGTGTGTGTGTGCCGCGGATGATACCTCAGTGTAATAGCCAATTTGATGGAGGGTGAAATGGCCTTTCTGTATTGTGTATCCTTTCGAGTTATTTAGGGTGCTACCATCCGTAAAAGTATTTCAAAGTCAGTCGTGGACATCGGAAGATCCGCCAGAACCAAGTCACCATACAAGGATCTTTTTTCTAAACATTTCCTCACCTATCTCTTGTACTTTTTGTTGCCCTTCCTTGAGTGTATTATTAAAAGTGTTCAGTAAAATAGAGAGGCTGTTGCACCAACCTCTGTACTCATCACAACTGAGGTGTGGACAGGCCTTTATGCTTTAGGAAAATAGTTTATTCCATCTTTATAGCACAACCCACAAACTGGCTGCCACCAGATCACATTATTCATATATTTGATTTCACGCCCAACTCAGGTATCTCTCTGACTCCCCTCGCAGAATTATAAAGTTTACATGAGAAATATGACCTAACAACATTTTTTCTAGTACGCCAGAAAGGTTACGTTCATATAGAATAAATAATTGCGTACTAGAAAAATGGTGTATGATTATATTTCTTATCTAAACTTTATGGTTATGTTAAAAAAAGAAACTATGAAAATAAACAAAGCCAATATTGAATCACAAGCTTCGAATATAAGGAAGAGTGTATCATTAGATGGTTCGAACATTGCATTTCCTGAAGAAAAAAATGATAGAAAAACAGGACCACACGTGACAACTGCGCCATATTTTTTGATGCAGGGATATTTTAATGTTTTTTTGCAACTTCTATGTTATATTTTACATGTGTGTAGTAAAAGAATTAAGAAGGAAGAAGATAAAAAAAAAAAAAAAAATTATATAAAAGCTTCAACACAGTTCAACTCACCTCCGGGGCTGGGGCTGGTGGAGCAGTATTGAATGGGTTAACAAAGTCCGTGTCTTGGTAAGGGAACATGGGAGGCTCTTCAGATGTCTCTCGAGCAGCCTCTTCCAGCAGCTGTTTACCCAGAGCTTCCTTCTGGCTAGGTGACATTTTCTTCACCTCCCGTTGTACCACACGTTTATTAGTAGTTTTCTCCCTGCAAGTTACATACAAATAAGGGTGTTTATCTAGGTAATGTATGTTGTATTGTAGCATGTTGTGTTTTGCAAGATGTTTAAATAGTACTGTAGTGATTTACCTCATGTTATTGAAGTAAATGTTTTTTTCTACATCACAAACCGTTGGCGCCAATAGGCTTTATAGAGGCTAAGATGGACTGCCTCTTGCCCGTTATTTGGCGTAGGTTTTAGATTTTTTTTATAGTGACGCTTCGAATGTTTACCTGGTTGTATTTTCCTAGTTTTTAGTATACAGGATAAGAGCTATGCTTGTACTGTGTTTATCTAGGTAAAGTATGTTGTATTCTAGATATGGTGTGTCTTGCAAGATGTTTAATGACTGTTGTGTGTGTGTGTGTATGTGTATGTGTGTGTAAGTGTGTGTGTGTGTGTATTTACCTAGTTTTACCTAGTTGTGGTTTACGGGAGGGGAGTAATCTCATGGTATCCCGTCTCTGTATCCTTTATCTAGTTTCTTCTTAAAAGTATGCACAGTCCCAGCCTTCACAACTTCCTCGCCCAGTTCGTTCCATTTATCTACAACTCTATGAGGAAAACTATATTTCTTGATGTCCCTTCTACAGTTTTCCTTTTTCAACTTTAAACCATGTCCTCTTGTATTCCGTGTATCCAAGGGTAAAAAGTCTTCCCTATCCATGTCCTCCATACCATTCGCCATTCTATAGACATTTATCAAATCACCTCTTTCCCTTCTCTCCTCGAGTGTAGTGATTTCTAATCTTTTCAGTCTCTCTTCATAGGTCAAAGTACTCATCTCGGGAACCATCTTCGTAACTGCTCTCTCTCTCTCTCTGTGTGTGTGTGTGTCTGTGTGTGTGTGTGTGTGTGTGTGTGTGTGTGTGTGTGTGTGTGTGTGTGTGTGTGTTTATATAGTTGTATTTACCTAGTTATAGTATACAGAGTCTGAGCTACACACATGATCTTCCTGTTCTGAATCCAAATTGTCTATCTGATATTATTCCTTCTCTTTCTAAGTAATCAGTCCATTGTTTCTTGATGACCTTCTCACATATCTTGCACACTATGCTGCTCAATGACACTGGTCTATAATGAGGTGGTTCTTCTTGGTTTCCATTCTTGTAAATAGGCATTATATCAGATCTTTTCCAGTCTTTAGGGAATAAATAAATAAAAAATATAGTCACCACAAATCAATGGAAGTGAATCCCTGGAGTGCGGCCAGACCCACTATGTTCGCCAACACTTCATTGGTCGGAGCCATCACCCAGCCAGCCTTGCCATCACGGTACAACCTCTCCAACCCAAGATCAGTCTGACAACAAAGAGAAAAAAAATAAATAAAAAATAAAAAAAACTCACCACAAAATAAAATAATAAAATAAAACAGCACAGCATAGCATAGTATAGCATAGCATTGAACACACACCTTATAGCCAGTACCACCACACATACTCAACATTTTCACAGTAGGTTAGGTTAGCATAGCATAGCATAGCATAGCACAGCACAGCATAGCATTAAACACACACCTTGTAGCCAGTACCACCACACACCCTCAACATTTTCTCCGCCACATTCGCCACATTCTTCGCTGCAGTGAATTTAAGCTGCCAGCACCAGTGAATCTTGCCTGATCTGGGAAAAAAAACATTAAGGTAGAATAAGGCACAAATTATTCTGATTTCGTTGCTTCTAATACAGTGAAAATTGAAAGAAAAGAAATCATAACTGAAAATTGAAAGAAAAAATTATAACTGAAAATTGAAAGAAAAAATTATAACAGTGAAAATTGAAAGAAAAAAACCATAACAGTGAAAATTGAAAGAAAAAAGATCATAACACTATTTGGAAACCATCTCACTGTTCTTAATACAATGCCAACAAAAATAATTTCAAATGCAAAAAAACAGCAAGTAATTTTGTGTTAACCCTTCCACAAAATGTCAATATTGATGTATATGGTTATACTAAAACACTAGATATATTTTCTTTTTTGTCACCCTTCCATTACCCCCAAAAAACTGTTATATTACCCACAGTTTGGGAACCACTGATATAAATGAACTATACATAATGGTTAGGTTAGGTTAACACGTCTAATGTGCCATGTTAAATTGGGTAACATGATGAAAAAGTTTGTGAACCATTGCCTAAGAGGGTCGGGAAGTTAGGTTAGATTAGATTAGGTTAACACGCCTAATGTGCCATGTTAAATTGGGTAACAAGATGAAAAAGTTTGTGAACCATTGCTCTAGATACATAGACAAACGCACTAACTTTGGGGTGGCGTTGAGGTCTGAGTAGATGGTCCAGTCGTTGTTATTGGAGACAGAATCAATCATTTGGCTCAAGAAGAATGTAGTGGAGCGAGCCGAGGTTGTATCTATCATACACTCGCCATACACATTCTGGACCAAGGAATTAATAAAACGTATTAACTTTATTGGGTAAAATGGAGATAAGGGTAGCCTGTAGGAAAATATGAAGATAAGGTTAGCCTACTAATTTTGAGGCTCTGAGCTAAAATAACCTAACCCTAACCCCAACCTAACCTAAGAGAGAGAGAGAGAGAGAGAGAGAGAGAGAGAGAGAGAGAGAGAGAGAGAGAGAGAGAGAGAGAGAGAGAGAGAGAGAGAGAGAGAGAGAGAATACATATAAGATTGCATAAGATTACATAAGAAGAACATACATAAGAACACAAGTTGGTATTGAACTAGAGTATCTACTGAACTACAACGAGGCTCTCCCCGCCCCCCGCCCCCCGCCCCGCCCACCTCTCCCTCCGGCAACCTTCGGCAGGAATTAGTTGGAAGGAAATATCGTGTATCTTGTGGAAAACGAAGACATGGAAATTTAATAGTAAAGAATGAAGTTAGGTGAAGACAGTAACAATGTGTGGTTAGTGTGAGTCAAGATTTGTAGCGTGTAAGTAGATACAAAGGTTCTGTATTTACCTGAATCTTCTCGTTTGAAAGATCTGTTTCCCTTTGTATATATTCGTAAATGATGTCACTATTACTATCGGTGTGCATAATAATACGAATGCATCGATGGTTCTCCACGCAGGGACAATGTTGGGTCAGGTTCTTCCTTATCCAACGGCCGTAAGCGTAATGGCAGATAAAAAAAAAACTTGCTATGGAGTTTGCTTTTCTTCTTTCACTCCTTCTCTTGACTCTCCTACTTCACCTTCTCATAATTCCCTTTCTGACGTCCTTACCTCATCTGCTCATGAATTATTGCATCACATTGGCGATGGAGATTTTCCTGAGTCCAAACAAGCTTTGCTACATCTCTTATGATCGTTGAGACAATGAATCGCCTTGCCGGGTGAGCCTCTGGGACACTCCACACCCATCAAGCACACCACCCACCCACCCTCTACCTAACTCCAAGTTCATCTACATACTTGCCTTCCGTCTACCTCACAGCCGTCACGGAGATGGTGGACATGGATGTGATTGAACAGTTGACTTCACCTCCGAACGCATAATCCTTCCTCCCAAAGTTACAAGTAGTATCAGTAGATTATTTTTTGCCCAAATTCCCAAACTAGAAATTTGTTAAACTCAAGGATTTACTATAGATGTTTAAACAATGTTGATAAATTTGGCATTCCCAGAAAGTCCTTATGCCTGGAATCAAGACTACAAGACTAAGTTCGATGAAATTGGATTTTTTTTTTTTTACATTAAAAGGGTACTGGCTAAGGGACAACAAAAATAGGGTGGAGGTCCAGTTAACATTAGAGGTGTCTTGACATTAAGAGAAAGATTAAGAGACAGGACATACGAACATAAAAAATTATTAGACTGCAAGAGGCCAGTTGATGACCTACACGAGGCAGTTCCTTGTCTCCCACCCTTGGAATAATCCAATATTTATCCATCCCACCTGTCATCCCTATCCATACTCTGATCCAACCGTCTTTTAAAGCTACCTATTGACTCACCGCTTACTACGTGTCTACCCAGCCTATTCCAATCGTTCACCACTCTGTTAGTGAACCAATATCTACCTAGGTCTGTCCTGAATCTAAGTTTTTCTACCTTGTATCCATTTCCACGTGTCCTATCCTGACTACTAATTTCTAAACCCTGATCAATGTTTCCCTTATTAATTCCTTTTACCCATTTGAAAACCTCAATCATATCCCCTCTTGCCCTTGACTCCCTTCCAGTTTAAACCAACAAGGTAAAAGTAGACACTCGCCTGGGTGGTTGGGTAATCACACAGCCTCAGGCCTATGTCAGCAAGGGTACTGGAGGTGAGGTGACGCCGGGCCAGGTCAAGACAACCCATAGCAATACCGTTCCAGCAGGAGGATGAAAGTAGCAGGAAGTACACGTCTATACACTCAATCATATTCTGGGAAAAAAAGATATTTACCTTAAGATAAGAACATAAGAAAATAAGAAAATAATGAGGCTGCAGAAGGCCAGTTGACCTACACAAGGCAGCTCTTATGCACCTAACACTTAAGGATGATAGAGAAGAAGTTTGTCCACGAGATGAAGATTATATAGATTATTAAACTTCACAATTAAGATGTAAGTAGCAGGAAGTAGTACACGCCTATGCACTTAACTATACTCTGGGGAAAAAAAAAAAAAATGTACTTTGAGATAGGGAAGGAGTTTGTCTAATAGAAATGAAGATTACATCGAATTTATTATTTTTTTTTACATTGAAAGGGTACTGGCTAAGGGACAACATAAATACGTTAAAAAAAATCAATCCCGCTTGTCACCAGACTTCACAAGTATAAATGATCACAAAAATAAATTAGTATACAGTATCACATGGATTAGTGCACATCATTACTACAACACTAATACACATCATTACTATAAGTCTAATACACATAATTACTTATTTTATTATATTCTTATATCTATTTCCTTGCCATGGTACAGTACTCACCTTGCTGCCATCACCTGGGGGACCAACCATTCTCTCGGTACAGTACTACTGGTCTTTTGTTGCAGTCTTCTTACTATCTAACGTTCTTATGTAGGTTGACAATCAATAATCCGGCAATCAATATTCCAGTTCCATCAGTTTTCCGGCATGAAAGCATAAACATAAACAGTGCCTCCCAAAAACAGTGGGGCGCCAACCGGGGAAATTTGAAACTGCGCTCTGAAAACTGATGGAACCGGAAAATTGATTACCGGATTATTGACAGTCAACCTGTATCTATTTCCTTGCCATGGTACAGTACTCACCTTGCTGCCATCACCTGGGGGACCAACCATTCTCTCGGTGTTGAATTCCCCTTCCACCATCACGGGACCAGAAAGATTAGCGTGCATCCCTAAAGCACTCCAATCGTCTGTATTGGCGCGTATTTCATCCTGTGGAGAGTTCAAAGTTTATAGTTTATTTATAGAAAGTGTTAAGAGGGGATTAGGAAGGAAGGAAGGAAGGAAGGAAGGAAGGAAGGAAGGAAGGAAGGAAGGAAGGAAGGAAGGAAGGACAAAAGGACAAGTGTAAAGTATTCCTGAATCCATTACAGTTTTAGAAAGTTATGTAGTTAAGTCGTATTTCATCCTGTGGAGAGTTCAAAGTTTATAGTTTATTTATAGAATTTATAGATTACAAAGGACGGAAGGACATGAATACAAAGTGGATATAACAGAAAGTAAGTGTAAGGTTTTTCTGAATCCATCCACCATTGTTTTAAAAAGTTAGGTTAGTTATGTAGGGGAAAAGTTGATGTAGATTATTTAAAACACGTGATGCCAGGAACAATGCATCTCTCTCTCCCTCCCCTTATACCACTCCCCTTATACTACTCCTTCCTCCCCCCTTATACTCCTTCCTACACCCTTATACCACTCACCTTAAACACCACAAAGATGCACATGTTCTCGTAGCTGCCTTCAAACGTTGGACTGACGGTCAAGAGGGAGTAGAAGTCAGCATGGCCAGCACTGGTGACCCAAGACCCGAACTTAAGCAGCTGAACCATCGTCTCATTCAGATATTTAACCTTAGATGATAATAGATACCAATCATGTCCTCCTAGAGTGGGGATAGAGGAGAGGATGAGTATGTTATTGTTGTTGTTGTTATTATTATTATTATTATTATTATTTTATTTATTTTTTTCGATTACCAAAAGGATACCAGTCATGTCTTCCTACGTTGGGATAGAGGAAAGGATGAGTCAATTATTATTATTATTATACTATATTACAGGTTGACTATCACTAATCCGGCAATCAATATTCCAGTTCCATCAGTTTTCCGGCATGAAAACATAACCATAAACAGTGCCTCCCGAAAACAGTGATGCGCCTACTCGAGAAATTTGAAACTGCTCTCTGAAATTAATGCCGGAAAACTGATGGAACCGGAATATTGATTGCCGGATTAGTGATAGTCAACCTGAAATATAGTACAATAATAAAAATTGACTTATCCTTTCCTCTATCCCACTGTAGGAGGACATGATTGATATCCTTTCTCTCTCTCTCTCTCTCTCTCTCTCTCTCTCTCTCTCTCTCTCTCTCTCTCTCTCTCTCTCTCTCTCTCTCTCTCTCTCTCTCTCTCTCTCCCTTATGAGGTCACCTGTGGCTGGATCAGAGGCACTTATAGCCCCGAGCAGTTTTTCTTGTGCGATGCGCCGAATAAGTAGCTGCAAGTATGGACTCTTGTGATAACGGAAGAGTAGCGTTGAGCAGGAGGTGGTGTGCATGGCTGGAAGAAGAAGAAGAAGAGGAAGACATTAGGATAGAAGAGGAGAAGGAAGAGGAGGAGGAGTAGGATATTAGGATAGAGGAAGAAGAGGAGGAGGAAGGGACATCAGGATAGAAGAACAGACACCAGAACACCAATTGATCTATAACTACAGTATCTACTACACAACATATTACTATTATACACTCCCTCTCGCTATTAATAAACAACAATAAGACTTACTGAATATCATAGCAGTAGAGGAACAGCCATAGCGAGCCAGGGTTTCCACGACCATAGCAGCGCAAACGTGGTTCTCGCCTAGGCCACCCATCTCCTTAGGTATGATAAGACCAAGCAGACCTAACTCACCCAAAGCCTTGATAGACTCACTCGGGAACTGGTACGTGCGGTCACATTGGATCTGATGGAAATAATACGAAAAAAATATAGACGGACTTACAACGTTAATATGCATCTGAGGCTGTAGCAGCAATAAGCCTCACTCGTTCTCAACATACTCGAGATAACGTAAGTAAACATTTGAGGCGTCACTATAAAAATTGTAAAACCTACACCATTTAACAAGCGAGGCAAGTCCATCTGTGCCTTCATATGCCTACTGGTGCCAAAAGTTAATGATATAGAAAAAAAAAATATAGATAGATTAATAAATGGATAAGATTAATAATGATAATGATGATAATAATAATAATAATGATATGTACTTTATTTAGTCTTTTTGCGGTCACATTGGATCTGAAGAAATAATGCGGAATAATAGAATAATTGAATATGAAATGAATAAATAGATAGATTAATGAATAGATAAGATTAATAATGATAATGATAATAATAATGATAATGACAATGATATGTACTTTGTTTAGACTGAAGAAATAACACTAAACCAATAGAATAAATGAATACGTAATAAATAAATAAATAGTGTTAACTGGACCTCCAACCCTTGCTTCTATTCCTCCTACTGTCCTCTTTACAGGGTCTGGCGGCAAGCGGGTGTTGTTTTTTTAACGTATTTTTCTTGTCCTTAGCCAGTATATACCCTATTAATGCAAAAAGAATAAATAAGTTAATAAATACAAATTCTACTCACCGCATTTGGTCTGATTTTAGTCCTGCAAACCTCTATCAACTTGGCTCTGAGTTTCTTCTGCGCCTCCGTCAGTAACCAGTCAGGGTCAAACTCCTCCCCCAAACCCCAGAATTCCTTGTCGCCCCAAGACTTCATCTGTAAACAACAAACAAACAAACACTAAATAAGACTGTTACTTCACTATGTATGGTTGTATGTATGTGTGTATGTGTGTGTGTATGTGTGTGTGTGTGTGTGTGTGTGTGTGTGTGTGTGTGTGTGTGTGTGTGTGTGTATGTGTATGTTTATATGTATGTATTGCTACGTATGACTCTTGCAATCAGGCTCTCTCTCTCTCTCTCTCTTTCTCTTTCTCTTTCTCTTTCTCTCTCTCTCTCTCTCTCTCTCTCTCTCTCTCTCTCTCTCTTTCTCTTTCTCTTTCTCTTTCTCTTTCTCTTTCTCTTTCTCTTTCTCTTTCTCTCTCTCTCTCTCTCTCTCTCTCTCTCTCACTTAAGAAGGTAGGTATCATATTATGAAAAGAAAACAGAACACACACACACACACACACACACACACAGATAGACAGGCAGGCACACACACACACACACACACACTCTCTCTCTCTCTCTCTCTCTCTCTCTCTCTCTCTCTCTCTCTCTCTCTCTCTCTCTCTCTCTCTCTCTCTCTCGGTTTTAGATTTCCATGTAATTCAAGTTAAACACATTAGTTGAAGGGAGAAGAGGGAGAGGGAGAGGGAGAGGGAGAGGAAGAGGAAGAGGAAGAGGATGATGAAGAGGAAAAGGAAGAAGAAGAGGAAGAGGAAGAGGGAAGATAAGGAAAGGCAACGAAGTGTGGAGAGAGGAAACATTAAATAAATATATATAAAGCAGGGAGGAAATAGCATCTTTTTCTCACCCTCTATCTATCCTTCCTAACACTCCTAACCTCTCGTCTCTCCCTCCTTCTCTCCCTTCCTCCCTCCTTCTCTCCCTCCCTCCCTCCCTCCCTCCCTCATAATCTTCATCTCTTTCCCACACTCTATCTATCCTCCCTAACATTCGTAACCTCCTCTTGTAGCTGCAGGTGGCAACAGTCCCAGCACAGTTTGACTACTACTATTACTACTACTACTACTACTACTACTACTATTACTACTACTACTACTACTATTACTATTACTATTACTACTACTACTACTACTATTACTATTACTATTACTACTACTACTACTACTACTACTATTACTACTACTACTACTAATAATTTTTTTTAAATAACTACTACTACAACGGGTATAATACAGATACCTCCATCCTGCGTTTATTTCAAAGGGCTCCACGAATTGGAGGTCATCAGCCCCAACTCTGGTCGCTAATAACTGTGGCATCCAAACATAATATTCCTAACCCTAAGAATGCATTACAATTAGAATATATCTATACTAACTATCTACCCCCCAATTTTTTTTTTTATCTTTTACCCATGGCGCCGGTAGGCTTCAGGGAGACCTTAGATGGTTGGCCTCCGCCCGTTAGTAGCGCGGGTTAGATTTTTTAAAGTGACGCCTTGTTTCTTCTTATTGATAGGCTCATGCTGCCAGCGGAAGCTCCTCGCGCATATAACGTTGCAGTCCCGGCGAGGATGGTGTTATGGCAGCATGTGGGTGATCTTAGGCCACTCGGCGGTAGTAACGAAGAAAAGTGGCCAGCACGTGCCGAGGCTCGAACGCGGGACCTTACTCTATCTCTAACCAATCTACCCTTATCCCACTCTCTACCACTGTGGCCTCGCAATCGAGGTCACTTATGTCCGTGTTGGAGGGAGTGGAATGTTTCGTACCCCTGAGACACAGGAGGGCAGACCGGAGCAGGGAGGAGAGGCGACATCTCATCCAGGCGGCGACGGAGCTCCTTGGCTGGTGCTTCTTTGATGACATCAAGTCAGCTAGTCTTGAGTAGAAGCTCCTAGCCTTGGGGCCCATGCCGCCAGATGTGGTGAAGACCAGGGGCGTGAAGGTACCATGGTCGACTTGCAGGATCCTCTCACCGTAGGCCCTTGTCTTCTCCTGCTCGTTCCTTTGATGGACAGCCTCGAGGGAGAGCTCGCGATGGGAGGCGGCCATCGGATCGAAGATCCGGATGTCCAAAAAGGCCCGCTGCCCTCTGGTCCAGAATCCCCGAGCACCGATGTCCACGCGAGCCTCAGGGGTGGTGTTGGCTGTCCTGTACCGCAGGTGTTCCCCATCTAGAGGCAGAAGAGTTGGCTCGGTGGAGACGTCATGGCACACCTCCCTGAGCATGCTGGCTGTCAGGTCCCTCACCTCGTCGTGCCTGATACACACGAATCCCCCCTTTTTGCACGTCATGGTGTGGTCGACGTTGTTGGGGGAACCACACACACAGGTGTTAGGGAGCCCTTCCACTGGCCAGCCATACCTCAGAGCAACGGCATCGACAAATTCTTGTTTGTTGAGGTTGAAGCCCTTTGCTCTGATTGGTAGTGATGCTAGCCAGTTGGACGCTCCCGTCTCCTGTGCGATGTGGATTTTTCTCACGGTATCTGGAGGCAGGATGGTCAAAAGGTGTTCAAGGCTGGTCTTCTGCCCTTGTTGCCTGTCTCGTGAGATTCGTTTCTTTTGCTCAGCGATCACACTTTGGTCAATTTCACCATGTGCGTCCTGAGCAATGATCATATCCGTGAAGGACCTGGTAAGGTTGATGGAGTTGAGGTTCTCCACCACAGCCAACTTCTCAGGAGAGGTGATTCCCATCCCGCCCAGTCTTGGAGGGAGTTCGAGCAACGCCCTCTCGTCATTCCCCAGGCCGGGAGATCTCAGTAACGCTGGTAGGAAGGTGTTCTTTATAGATTCCTCCAGCGGTCTGAGGAGTAGACTGATGCCTGGGATGGTGCGCATGACGAAGTTTCACCGATGTTGCAGGCCATGCGTGTAGGCCGAGTAGGCTGCGTGAGGCTCAGTCCTGGCCATGGCAGACAGGACATCGACCTTTTGCACCCACTCAGACACTTTCTCTCCGACGTACTCCTTCTTATACTCCTCTGTTCCGATAACAGCACCCAAATGCCGCTGTCCGTCTTTTGTTACCACTACTC
>JAPQNM010001260.1:115000-117500 GCA_029783475.1 Metacarcinus magister | reverse complement strand
TGATGGGGTCACTCTGTTGACCCCTCCCCCACCCCTACCTAATCCTCCTCCTCCCCCTCAGTAAAAAGTGGAAGTTTTCACAGAATTAAGAACAGTGAACTTGGAATAAACATACAACATAGTGAAGAAAAGGAAAGAAAATGTAAGAACTATTAACACTGAACAACCGTGTGGTGGAGTGGGCGAACGAGTCTTGACCTGACTGGCTGTGTCTGTGCGTTAGGCCTACCAGTGCTGATCCATGCTTGTTAATCCCTTCCTCGGACCACCACCTTTCCGCCAACACAGCTGCACCTCCACCCACTATCCACACAGCTGCACCTCCACCCACCATCCTGTGTTATCTGCTTCCCACCCAACACGTAGACCCAACAACTCACTCGTCAACCACCTAGTCGTGTCGGCCTCCTACAGGCTGCACCTCCCCAACACCTGAAGGCGATGCCATCTACCCAGGCTCGAGTTCATCCCCAACCCCACAAGGTGCCACACCACCCTCACCACCAACCACCGGCCGAACAAGATTGTGAAGCGGACCTGAGTCTACTCCACCCACCACAGACCACCAATCACTATACATATAGGCTATATAACAATAATTATTTCAATACTCTCATGTAAAAATTTTAAAGTCTTCCACTCCTCACATTTAGAGTTAAGTATTTTTAAAATGTATATGTTCAGCCTGCAATTTCAAATAAACCGTCTATTATTATTATTATTATTATTATTATTATTGTTATTATTATTATTATTATTATTATTATTATCATTATTATTATTATTATTATTATTACATTATTATTATTATTATTATTACACACACACACACACACACACACACGGTTGTCTTGTTGTTTCTATCCTTCCTCACCGTGATACCTTAAGCTGGTTTCTCTTTACCAGGAATAAGAGTTTTGTCCAGTGGTGGAAGGATATAATTATGTAGGGCAGGGTAGGGTAGAGTAGGGTAGGGTAGGGTAGGGTATGGTAGGGTAGATTAAGTTAGGTTAGGATTCAGTCAAACAACCCGAAATAGGTATGAATGAAGCTTCCTACAAGTACACGGTGGTGGAAGGATATAGTTATGTTAGCAGTACACGCTGATCAGAGGTCAACAGTGAATCAGTGTGGGTGGAACTTATCAAAAATAGGAAGAAATATTTATAGATCACCTCAACTATAGTTAGGTAAGCGTGCACACTATCATTTAAAGGAAGGAATGCAGTTATTTTTTTATTTTTTTTATTTATTTTTTTATATAAACATTACAAGAGTACTGGCTAAGAGACAAGCGTAAAAAATAATAATAATAAAAAAAATCCCGCTTGTCGCCAGAATGTGTATTATGGGAGGTTTTAATTATATAAATGTAAACTGGATTAATATTGTTGGTGATTACGAATTTAATGATTTTTTTTAATATAATTCATGACAATTTCCTTGATTAAGCAATATGGAAATAGGAGGAAAACTAGACTTTTTTTTATCAATATGGAAATAGGAGGAAAATTAGACTTTTTTTATTTTTATCAATATGGAAATAGAAGGAAAATTAGACTTTTTTTTTATCAATATGGAAATAGAAGGAAAATTAGACTTTTTTTTTATCAATATGGAAATAGAAGGAAAATTAGACTTTTTTTTCCATCAATATGGAAATAGAAGGAAAATTAGACTTTTTTTTCCATCAATATGGAAATAGAAGGAAAATTAGACTTTTTTTTATCAATATGGAAATAGAAGGAAAATTAGACTTTTTTTATCAATATGGAAATAGGAGGAAAATTAGACTTTTTTTTTCAATATGGAAATAGGAGGAAAATTAGACTTTTTTTTATCAATATGGAAATAGGAGGAAAACTAGACTTTTTTTTATCAATATGGAAATAGGAGGAAAATTAGACTTTTTTTATTTTTATCAATATGGAAATAGAAGGAAAATTAGACTTTTTTTATCAATATGGAAATAGAAGGAAAATTAGACTTTTTTTTCCATCAATATGGAAATAGAAGGAAAATTAGACTTTTTTTTCCATCAATATGGAAATAGAAGGAAAATTAGACTTTTTTTTATCAATATGGAAATAGAAGGAAAATTAGACTTTTTTTATCAATATGGAAATAGAAGGAAAATTAGACTTTTTTTTATCAATATGGAAATAGAAGGAAAATTAGACTTTTTTTTATCAATATGGAAATAGGAGGAAAATTACTTTTTTTTTATCAATATGGAAATAGGAGGAAAATTAGACTTTTTTTTATCAATATGGAAATAGGAGGAAAATTAGACTTTTTTTTTTATCAATATGGAAATAGAAGGAAAATTAGACTTTTTTTTATCAATATGGAAATAGAAGGAAAATTAGACTTTTTTTTATCAATATGGAAATAGGAGGAAAATTACTTTTTTTTATCAATATGGAAATAGGAGGAAAATTAGACTTTTTTTTTTTATCAATATGGAAATAGAAGGAAAATTACTTTTTTTTATCAATAT
>JAPQNM010001260.1:105000-107500 GCA_029783475.1 Metacarcinus magister | reverse complement strand
CCCTGACATATTGGCGACCTCGCCAGGATAAGAACTACCAATTATTTATTATCATTTTACAGATTGTGGGTTGTTATCTGTAAGTGGCTGCTGCGCGCCGTTGCTGCCTGAGGCCCGGGAGTAATGTTATGAGTGTTTTGACTGCCGTCAAACTCTTGCTTTTGCCAGATTTTGCACGTGAGGTGTTGTCCAATTTTTTTGTTTTTGTATTGTGTTCTCTGTGTGGTCTTCTCCATGTCTTCCTTTCAAGAACTGAAGGAGCAGGGTGAAGCCCTCGGTCTGCAGGGCAAGGAAATTGGCCAGTGGATCCTTGAACAACAGAAAAACGAGAGGGAAGAAAGACAAGCTGAGAGAGAAGAAAGACAAAGACAAGCTGAGAAGGAAAGAGAAAGAGAAGAAAGACAAGCTGAGAAGGAAAGAGAAAGAGAAGAAAGACAAGCTGAGAAGGAAAGAGAAAGAGAAGAAAGACAAGCTGAGAAGGAAAGAGAAGAAAGACAAGCTGAGAAGGAAAGAGAAGAAAGACAAGCTGAGAAGGAAAGAGAAGAAAGACAAGCTGAGAGGGAGAAAGAGATCAAGCTGGCAGAAATTGCAGCTAAAGGTAAGCCCTCAGTTCTACCATCACATGATCCTGTTTCCAGACCTAGTCTACCACCATACAAGGATGAAGAGGACATTGCCACCTATTTAACTAGGTTTGAGCGTGTGGCCGAGATGCTGGTTTTACCCAGAGATACCTTTGCCGTTCGTCTGGGTTGCCTCCTTACTGGTAAAGCTGCCGAACTCTACACGTCCCTTCCGTCATCCACCACTGAGGATTACGAGTTACTGAAGCAAGCCTTGTTAACAGGCTTCAGTAAAACTCCAGATGGCTACCGGGTGGATTTCAGGTCAAACAAGATTAGAGTAGGACAGAACTACCATCAGTTTGTTACCCAGTTATCGAGGATGTTTGATTCTTGGGTTGAGTCTTCCTCTGTGGCCAATGTTTATGCTGATTTAAGGGAGTTTATCATCTTTGACCAATTTTTGTCCTCCTTATCAGCAGAAATACGCCTATTCATCAAGGAAAGAAGGCCTACCAAGCTGAAGGACGCAATACAACTAGCGGATGACTGGGCATCCGCCCACAACGCCTATCCTAAGGTCTCTTCCAACAACAACGCTAAGAAAATCTCCCCTCGACTTGCTACTCCACTCCAGCCTCTACCTTCTCCTGGGAGTCAGACTCCCTCAACCGTGACTTGTCACAATTGTGGGGAAGCAGGACATATACGACCACGCTGTCCCAGGAATCCTCGAGCATTCAAGGATGGAACTACTACCACGCCCCCCTATAAGGTTGGATTTTGTTTAGAGGACCATAAAGTGCCTAACTTCTCAGTTACGGGGACTATTAATGGGTCATGGTCTTCCTCTATAATTAGGGATACTGGATGCTCTGGAGTTGTAATTTCTGAGGAAGCCTTGCCAGACATTGACCCATCACTCTGCCCCAAAGTACAAGTTGCTGACTATTTGGGACGCATCGACGAATTTCCTGTCGTTAAGTGTTACTTACGGTGCCCATTTTACACTGGTTGGACAGATGCTGTAAGGGCCCCAATTAAATTTGCTAGTGCTCTAGTTGGGAATATTCCCGGAGTACAAGATCCTGATAGTCCTGATTCTCTACTCAGTAATGACAACCATCTTCTCCATAGTGACCATGACCAAGCCACCACTGACTTTTCTTCCCTACAAGATCCTCTGTTGCCTCCTGATGACTCGCCTTCGCCCGGAACTTCCCTCTCTTCTCAAGACAAGGACAACCTCCCTTCTGGATGTCAGCATCTACCACCAGTTGAGTCCTCAACTACTCAAGTGTGTGTTGTGGAGACCAGACCCGGTCGATCTAAACGGGTCCACCCTCGTGTTCTGCCTAAGCTCCATCCTTTGACTGTAACCCCTGATGAGTTTCGTCAACTTCAGGAATCCTGTCCTTCCTTGACGGGTTTACAATCAAAGGCTACCACTCAAGAAGTTGAGAAAGCACGGGATGGTGCCACATACCAGTTCATACATGAGGACGGCCTCCTGTACCGAAAATGTCTCTCCTCGGATCACCTTCAAAAGGTAAATGGTTTATCCTTGGTTGTTCCCAGCGATTGCCGTCCCGTCATCCTACGTGTTGCTCACGAAGGTCCTTTGGCTGGACATTTCTCCCACCGGAAGACCCAGATGAAGGTCTTGCAAGACTTTTATTGGCCAGGGATGTGTACAGACATCCGGGATTACTGCCGTTCCTGCGACAAGTGTCAACGTATGTCAGCTAAGGGAAGGGTACGTCCAGTACCTCTTCAACCGTTACCTGTCGTAACTGAACCCTTCTCCAGAGTTGCCATTGACTTGGTAGATCCCTTGTCTCCACCTTCTTCTGAAGGGCACCGTCACCTTGTAACTTGCATTGATTTCTTCACTGGTTTTCCTCTTAATTACTACTTCTACTATTACTACTACTATT
>JAPQNM010001260.1:85000-100000 GCA_029783475.1 Metacarcinus magister | reverse complement strand
CATAGCCTCTAGACATCCATGTATATACTTGGTGGTAAACTAGATCCTGTATATCCAGTATAACGTGAGAGTAAAGTATTATAACACTTTAATCTCGAACCATTTATTACACTAATATTACCCGCGCAAATACTGCACTTCCGGCCACGTTTGGATTCGGCGCCAATGTTCTTGTAGGATCTCCAATAAAAATAATGCATGACTCTCACCACCTCTATGTAATATTATGCTGAAGAAAGAATATACTGTTTGATTAATTTTTATAGACACGAATGCATATATTAATTACCACGTAAAACTGCTGCCATTTATAAGACATAACAATCTTTTCTCAACATTATTAGAATATGGACATTAATGCAAGTTAACGCACAATTACATCAGCCATCATGAGTGTTTTTAAGGCTTCATTTTCTCCGTTATATAGTGGGAGAATCAACCTTAATAAGACTCACCTCCGTGGGAAGAATAAATTAAGTCAACAATTATTGGCGCCGAATCCAAACGTGGCCGGAAGTGTAGTGCTTGCGCGCGAAATATTAGTGTGACAAGTGGTTCGAAGTTTGAGTGTTATAATACTTTATTCTCACGTTATACTGGATATACAGGATCAAATTTACCACCAAGTATACATGGATGTCTAGAGGCTATGAGGAGGCAGTGGGATGGGTGAGTGTTAAGTGTGGATGATGATAATGGATGTGGAAGGTGGATAGATGGATGTTAAGATAAGATAAGATAAAAATACACTTTATTATCAAATTGCATCTATTGTACAGTGAAATATTCTTTGTGGTGGGAGGTGATTAGAAATAGTATTAAAGCATATACATATATTTGACCTTACAATAATATTAAAAGAACCACATACATATATATACTAATTCATAATGTTCACACACATATCGTGAGTGAAACCTGTTGAATAAAACGTGTTGTAAATATTATTATTAAACAGCTACGTGGAAGTGTGAAACTGAAAATATAATAATAATAATAATGATAATAATAATAATAATAATAATAATGATAATAATCGGTTTAATAAGTAAAAGATGGATGAGTTGCCAGCTATACCTATTTCCATTCTCTTTAATTATATGGAGTGTTGCCTGTCTGTCTGTCATTCCTTACTTCCTTCGTTTGCAATAACTTTATTTATTTTTTTTTATTACATTGAAAGGGTACTGGCTAAGGGACAAAAAAAACGTAACGAACTTATAACATACTGAAAATATACTCTAATTTATCACCAATGGCCGTCACTTTTATAAGGAGTTAAGGTAAACCAAAATAAACAGTTTTTTATATTTATTTATTTATTTATTTTTTTTTTCTTCTGTTCTGCTTTAGCCCGGAACGTTAGCAAACAGACATCAATGAAGCTATTTCTCACTTTTAATATATATAAGAAGAAATTAAGTAAAAAAAAAATCTTCATTGGTTAAGCTGTTTGTATAATGAGATGTAGAAATGACGAACAGAGCGATTGTGTCTTGGAACTCTTGTGGTGTGTGGTGTTAAGCTGGGACGAAATACTGTTTTATTTTTTATATATATATATATGTAGAAGAAAAGGAATTACCATTTATAACCATTGAGTGTTACGTTACTAACACCCACACACACACATGCAAACACACACACATGCAAACACACACACGTGCATACACACACACACACACCTTACACATTCCCTTACAATGCTTGTTAAATACTTTATCATATCTTTCTACTACTACTACTACTAATAATAATAATACGAGAGAGAGAGAGAGAGAGAGAGAGAGAGAGAGAGAGAGAGAGAGAGAGGAGAGAGAGAGAGAGAGAGAGAGAGAGAGACTAACTTACAGGCTTAACGGAACTATTTAACTGTTTAAGTGTTTTTGAGAAATAGCATAGCTTATAATACATACTTGTAATATATTCTTGTAATACAGCAAGGTAGGGTTATGAGAGGCTAGGAGAGGAGAGAATGCAAGAGTAAGGATGAAGTGAGGAGACATAAGGAATAATGTCTGTGTGTGGAGGAAGGAAGGAAGGAAGACTGCTTGTAATACAGATGTAAAACAGATGTTGCGTGACCCAGGATATTGGTTACAATGAGAATATATGCATTGACCACCATTGAGAGAGAGGAGAGGAGAGGAGAGAAGAGAAGGCAATGATAATGATGAACAGTGTGGAGAGAGATAGAGAGATAGATAGATATAGATAGATAGATAGATAATTTACGGACCACTATTTAAAAGACAGTGTTAGATGCGTGTGTGTGTGAAGGAAGGAAGGAAGGCAGGTTAGGTTAGGTTTGTTGTTGTTGTTGTTGAGGAGAGACGAGTAGATGGACAAGGAATAATGTTTGTGAAGGAAGGAAGGAAGGAAGGAAGGGAGGATAGGATGAAGGATAAGAAGAGAGGGAATAGTGAAGGAAAATAGAGTGAATGGAAGAAGAGCAAAAATGAAGGGATAGGAGAGAACACAAGAGGAAGAGGAAGAGGAAGAGGAAGGAATAATAATAATAATAATAATAATAATAATATACACGATAGTAGAGAATGGAGATTAGTTGTAGCAGGAAGTTATAGGAAGTTGTAGCAGGAAGTTGTAGCATGAAGTTGTAGCAGGAAGTTGTAGCAGGAAGTTATAGGAAGTTGTAGCAGGAAGTTATAGGAAGTTGTAGCAGGAAATTATAGGAAGTTGTAGCAGGAAGTTATAGGAAGTTGTAGCAGGAAGTTGTAGCAGGAAGTTATAGGAAGTTGTAGCAGGAAGTTATAGGAAGTTGTAGCAGGAAGTTATAGGAAGTTGTAGCAGGAAGTTATAGGAAGTTGTAGCAGGAAGTTATAGGAAGTTGTAGCAGGAAATTATAGGAAGTTGTAGCAGGAAGTTATAGGAAGTTGTAGCAGGAAGTTGTAGCAGGAAGTTATAGGAAGTTGTAGCAGGAAGTTATAGGAAGTTGTAGCAGGAAGTTATAGGAAGTTGTAGCAGGAAATTATAGGAAGTTGTAGCAGGAAATTATAGGAAGTTGTAGCAGGAAGTTATAGGAAGTTGTAGCAGGAAATTATAGGAAGTTGTAGCAGGAAGTTATAGGAAGTTGTAGCAGGAAATTATAGGAAGTTGTAGCAGGAAATTATAGGAAGTTGTAGCAGGAAGTTATAGGAAGTTGTAGCAGGAAATTATAGGAAGTTGTAGCAGGAAATTATAGGAAGTTGTAGCAGGAAGTTATAGGAAGTTGTAGCAGGAAATTATAGGAAGTTGTAGCAGGAAGTTATAGGAAGTTATAGGAAGTTGTAGCAGGAAATTATAGGAAGTTGTAGCAGGAAGTTATAGGAAGTTATAGGAAGTTGTAGCAGGAAGTTATAGGAAGTTGTAGCAGGAAGTTATAGGAAGTTGTAGCATGAAGTTGTAGGAAGTTACAGTAGGATGAAGTTATAGCATGAAGTTATGTGCCCTAAAGTGGCCTACGTGAGACAGGGAATCAATTAAATAGACATACTAACAATTATTAACTTTTATTGTAGTTGTTGATGATAGAAAATGTTCACTTTATTTCCATTGGTAGTGGCGGAGTAGGAAGGACTGAAGGTGACTCTCTCTGCTCAGGCCTATAGACACACCATACACCGTTCACCATACACCATACACACCATACGCATTAATAATATATATATATATATATAAAAAAAAAAATAATAATAATAATAATAATAATAATAATAGAAATAATGAATAAATAGAAAATAAGAAAAGGAAAAGGAAAAATTGGAAAAACACACATACACACACACACACACACACACCCACACACACACACACACGCCCACACAGGTTACTCCTATGGTCCTGTGCGTTGTCTTTTCTCAGGTGGTGGGCGTGCAGAGCGTTGTGAGGGTGGCTGGGGTGAAGGGTCAGACTTCACCTCCATCTTCACCTCTGTCTTGATGTCTGACTTGATGTCCTCTGCAGGGGAGGGAGGGGGGGGGGAGGGGGGGGTATGAAGGTTAGGTTAGGTTAGGTTAGGTGGTACTCATCCTTACACCTGTATCAACACCAAAGTTGGTCACCAAACTGTTAATCTGTTAAGTGTTGATTAATGAAATTAACATTTTCGTTAACGGTTTAACTTTTAAGGTAACTTTGGAAACCATTATTGGACTAATTAACTTCCGTTACATTTAACTTCCGTTAACTCAAGTCTGTTAACACAAAAATTTCATAAAATCTGTTTTCTTTTTAACTCTTAAGCAAAAACAACCTACAGTGTTTGTGTTGTAAATCCTTTAATAACATAAAGTTTGATGTTACAGTGTTGTCACTTTACAAAGGTGTTTTTACCTGCTTTTAAAAACAAAAACTGATTTTTTTCTATAATAAAAATTAACGTTAACGGTTTATCGATAACTTTCATTAAACTTTTAAAGAATTAACTGATTAACTGTTATCAAAGTTAATATTTTGATTAACACAGATCAACACACACACCCTGTATACTACAACTAGGTAAACACACACACACACACACACACACACACACACACACACACACACCTAGTTTAGTTCCTTCCTGCTGTGTGCCCTGCTGTGACCCCTGCTGGCTGCCCTGTGGAGTCTGCTGCTGCTGCTGCTGCTGTGTTTGTGTTGGGTACTTGTAAGGGAACTTAGCCTGCAGGTCCTCAAGCAAGGCACCCACACGGCGGTGCTGGAACACTGATGCCGGCTCCTCACGCCCTCCACCACCACCACCACCACCACTGCCCTGTAATGTAACAACACCTTATTACAACCAGGCATGGGA
The DNA here is from genome assembly GCA_029783475.1 of Metacarcinus magister. Taxonomy (NCBI): domain Eukaryota; kingdom Metazoa; phylum Arthropoda; class Malacostraca; order Decapoda; family Cancridae; genus Metacarcinus; species Metacarcinus magister. The sequence goes on along the minus strand of JAPQNM010001260.1, from coordinate 95,208 downwards.
GAGAGAGAGAGAGAGAGAGAGAGAGAGAGAGAGAGAGAGAGAGAGAGAGAGAGAGAGAGAGAAAGAAAGAAAGTTTGAGTGAGAGTGGGAGAGAGAAAGTTAGAGCGAGTGAAAGAGAGATGAACACACACACACACACACACACACACACACACACACACACACACACACACACACACACACACACACACACAGCTACAGCATGTGTACACCCTTTACTTAACCTTATCTCTCGATCTTTACCTTTTGTTTCTTCTCCTTGGGGGCAGCAGTAGTACCAGTAGCAGGAGTAGCAGGAGTAGTAGCAGTAGCAGCAGCAGCAGTAGCAGCAGCAGTAGCAGCAGCAGCGGCAGCAGCAGCAGCAGCAGCAGCTACAGCAGCAGCATCTGGTTGGTTTTTGAACTGCCACCAGTAGCCTTTAGACGGGTGGTAATGAGAGTACACTTGCAGCTCTGTGAAGGCACTGTTCAGGTTACTCACGGCTGCAAGCTGGAACAACAACAACAACAACAACAACAATAACAACAATAATAATAACAATAACAACAATAACAACAACAACAACAACAACAATAACAACAACAACTCTTATATAGCAAGAAATACGTGTTATGAAATGCAACCTGAAGGAAGGAGTAAAGGCAAGGCACGTAGGGGGGAGGGAGGGAGGGAGGGAGAGAAGGGAAAGGGAGGAGAGGAAGGGAGGGAAGGGAGGGGAAGGGAAGGTAATGTCTCTCCAGACCAGAATAAGACATAATTAACACATAAATAAGACATAATAAATAATAATAATAAAAAAAATAAACACACAGCCAGACACACTAATACGTACACAGCCACACACACTAATACGTACACAGCCACACACACTAATACATACACAGCCACACACTAATACATACACAGCCACACACACTAATACATACACAGCCAGACACATAATACATACATACATACACTAATACATACATGAATCCGTGTGGTGTGTGTGTGTGTGTGTGTGTGTGTGTGTGTGTGCTTACCATGCGAGAGTTAATGATGGATCCGAGGTCAGGTGTTTGGAATACCTGTCCGCCAATCACGTGGTAGTTGGCCAAAGGTGTGACCTGTGTCGGGGAGTAGCGGTGCTGCTTCCTCACGATGTACAAGATTGGCTCCTGGGTGTGCAGCAAAATGTACTCCACACCCTGCATGTGTCTGGAATATATATAATAATAGTAATAATGATAATAGTAATGATAATAATAGTAATGATAATAATAGTAATGATAATAATAGTAATGATAATAATAGTAATGATAATAATAGTAATGATAATAATAGTAATGATAATAATAGTAATGATAATAATAGTAATGATAATGGTTAGTTAATGAAGTTAATATTTTTGTTGATGATTTAACTTTTTAAATGACTTTGGAAATTATTATCAGACTAATTAACTTCTGTTGCATTTAAGTTCCGTTGACTCAAGTTTAATAATAATATTGTGTTTCATTTAAGGGTTTTTTTTTCAGTCTTTTTTGTTTGTAATAGCCTTAAAAAAACTAAAACTGGCCCAAAACTATGATATCAGACTTGTTTATGTTTTTTTTTAAAGTTAAAACTATAAAATTTCATAAAATCTGTTTTCTTTTTAACTCTTAAGCAAAAACAACCTACAGTGTTTGTGTTGTAAATCCTTTAATAACATAAAGTTTGATGTTACAGTGTTGTCACTTTACAAAGGTGTTTTTACCTGCTTTTAAAAACAAAAACTGATTTCTTTTTCTATAATAAAAATTAACGTTAATTAATGGTTTATCAATAACTTCCGTTCCATTTTTAAAGAATTAACTGATTAACAGTTATCAAAGTTAATTTTTGGTTTAACGGCGCCCACCAATGGTAGTAGTAGTAATGGTAATGGTAGTAATAGTAGTAATAATAGTAATAGTAATAGCAGTAGTAGTAATAGTAACATTAATAGTAGTAATAATAGTAATAGTAATAGTAATAGTAATAGCAGTAATTGTAATAGTAGTAGTATACTCACGTGAGTTGGTCTGCGCGAGTGTTTTGTTGCATCTTAATGAATTCATTGTTACAGTCCCGGGAGTAGAAAGGGTTGGAACGTTCACCAAAGTAGTTCATTACATTGGTGGAGTTGAGGTGAGGAACCCACATGCTGTCATGCCAAGATATGTGTAGAGGGTTGTCTGAAAGGTGAAGTTAAGTTAGGTTAGGTTAGTATGATGATAATAATAATAATATTAATAATATTCACTAAACATTGACTGGGTTTATAACGGGTAAATATTGTGTTAACTCATCCTGTTAACATGAAAATAATAAAATCGTATTCCGCAAACATTTACCAGACTTATATTTTCACTAAATTCTACCACGTCTCAGAGTAAGTGAGGAGGGAAGGAAGGGGGATGGAGGGGAGGGAAGGAAGGGGGAAGAGGGGAGGGAAACGGAGAGTGAGTGGGTGTGTGCGTAAGGAGGGAAGGGAAGTGGGCAAGACGGAGAAGGGAATATATTAGGAAGAGAGGAAAAGTAGAGGAGGAGGAGACAGGAAAGCAGGAAGAGAAGAAGGGAAGTAGAGTAGGATGAGGGAGGAGAGCAGGAAGGAGAGAGGGAAAGTAGAGGAGAAAGGAAGAAGAGAGAGAAAGTAGAGGAGTAAGAGAGAAAATAAAGAAGGAGAGGAGAAATAGAAGAGGAATATAAGGAAACCGTTTATTACAACATTATTTCAGCCTCTATCTATTAGTATAAGATAGTTTTAAACATTATTCCTTTGTGATAATATAAATTGTTGTACGAGTAATTCAATATATAGTAATACAGGTTAACTATCAATAATCCGGCATGAATAAACAGGTAATTCTTTGTACAGTGCCATCAAAACATCAACATAAACAGTGCCTTCAGAAAACAGTGATGCCCCAAGCCGGGAAATTTGAAACTGTGCTCTGAAATACATGCCGGAAAACTGATTGCCGGATTATTGATGTTTAACCTGTAATATAAATAATTTGAGTTTGCCGAGTATAGAGAAACCATTCATTACAAGATTATTTTAGTCTCTATCTACTAGTATAAGAATTTGAAACTGTGCTCTGAAATTCATGCCGGAAAACTGATTGCCGGATTATTGATGTTTAACCTGTAATATAAATAATTTGAGTTTGCCGAGTATAGAGAAACCATTCATTACAAGATTATTTTAGTCTCTATCTACTAGTATAAGAATTTGAAACTGTGCTCTGAAATTCATGCCGGAAAACTGATGGAACCGGATTATTGATGTTTAACCTGTAATATAAATAATTTGAATTTGCCAAGTATAGAGAAACCATTAATTTGAAGACTATTTAAGCCTCTATCTACTAGTATAAGATAGTTTTTAATATAACGATTCATTTGTGATAATATAAATTGTTGCACGACTAAGCCAATGTATAATAATAATATAAATCAATGGAGTTTGCCGCGTAGAAAATAAATGAAGCGACACAGCGCGTTATGTCATATAAATTTTGCGTTCATAGGAAGCATTTAATATTTCTGAAACTTTTGATTTACGACGGAAATGTTAGGAGTAAAAACTTTCTTAAAATCGATTAGGTAATGGAAATAAATAATAAAAAAAAAAATAATAAATAAATAATAATAATAATAATCTCAATTCTCCGGAGCATTATTGTGAAGAAGTGAAATAATTTTAAAGTGACTCCTAATGTGTACAACTTCAATAATAATAATAATAATAATAATAATAATAACTGTATGATACACTCAGTAATGAATGTAAAATTGGACAGAATAAGTAGTGTATATATATAGACAGTTATTTAAATGAATAATAATAATAATAATAATAATAATAATAATAATAATAATAATGACTCCTAATAGTATAACACTTATAACCTAACCAAATAATGACTAATAATAATAATAATAATGATGATGACTAGTACTACTACTACTACTACTACTACTACTACTACTACTATACTACTACTACTACTACTACTACTACTATAATAATAATAATAATGACTCACCTTTGTTTTGATCAGCCATGGTTTGTGTGTGTTAGGAAGACAAACAAACAAACAAACAAACGTCTTTTTCAATATTGTTTACAGACTCATCATCTTTCTTCTTCTTCTTCTTCTTCTTTGCTTTGGCCGTGCAGGGTGTGGTGCCACGGCCTCTAGTGCCCCAAAAGTGGAGGTAGTTGACCTGACCTCTGTGTGAAGGTCCTGGTGTGTTTGGATACTTGGAAGGTCAGGTCAGGGTACTGAGAGCCACCTAAGAGTCAGTTATTGTTGGTCTGCGGAGGTGGAGAGACGACAGTGAGTGAAGGAGTGCCGTGCGGTGCCGTGCGGTGCCATGCGGTGGGAGTGTGGCGAGGGCAGTGGAGTAGGAGGTGTTCTGGGGTGCGTGTGTGTGTGTGTGTGTGTGTGTGTGTGTGTGTGTGTGTGTGTGTGTGTGTGTGTGTGTGTGTGTGTGTGTGTGTGTGTGTAGGTCAGGTTATGTAGGAAGGTTGGGAGTGGTGTGTTTTAGGGATGAGTGTGAGGGTGTCTGAGAAGAGTGACTGAGCAAAGGGAGGTGAGTGTGGGTGGCAAACCTGAAGCCTTCTCTCACGGCAAAGAGTTCTGCCGTGAGAATGGAGGCAGAGGCCGGCAGCATCCAGGTGGTGGCAGTGTTATGTTGTGGAGTGTAAATTGCAGCCCCAACGGAGGGAGGTGGTAGGAGGTGGGAGCCGTGGGTGTTAATATTCGGTTCGTTAACCACTCAATATCTGGTTACCTTTATAATGCACTGCAAATTTAACTTCAGAGACTTGTTCAGATCACCTTAAATAGTTATGCCGATGAATTACAGAAAAATATACAACTTTTTTTTTAGGTTACGTTAGGTTTGTAGATCGGTTTAGTTAGGTTTGGTTAGGTATAGTTTCAGTTAGGCTTATTTAACTGCAGCTCTGGGAAGGTTATGCTAACAAAGCAATTTTTTGGGGTAAATTTTTACATCTTCACTAAAATGGCGTGTGGCTATGAAAGAAAATGGCGTCCGCACCACACACAACCCCTATTTTTAACCATAGAAAACATTTGATAGCTTCTAAATCAACATAAACTAAGCTTAACCAAAACTAACCTAACTAAACGTAACCAAACCTAACCAAACCTAACCTAGCGCCGCACCCCACAAAAAAATCTTATTCTGTTCAGTAATTGATCGGCATAACTGTTTGGTGTGATCTGAACAAGTATCTGAGGTTGAATTTACAGTGCATTATAAAGGTAACCAAGATATTAAATGGTTAAGCAAACAAATCTTTACCTAATATAATCCTGCCCAGCACCCGACAGTGAACCTTTGATGGTAAAGATTCAGAAGACGACCCAATAGGTTAGGTTAGGTTTGATTAGGTTAGGTTAGGTTTAATTAGGTTTGGTTAGGTTTAATTAGGTTTGGTTAGGTTAGGTTAGGTTAGGTTAGGTTAGGTTAGGTTTAATTAGGTTTGGTTAGGTTTAATTAGGTTTGGTTAGGTTAGATTAGGTTAGGTTAGGTTTAATTAGGTTAGATTAGGTTTAATTAGGTTAGGTTTAATTAGGTTTGGTTAGGTTAGATTAGGTTTGCTTAGGTTAGGTTAGGTTAGGTTTGCTTAGGTTAGGTTAGGTTTAATTAGGTTAGATTAGGTTTAATTAGGTTAGGTTTAATTAGGTTTGGTTAGGTTAGGTTAGGTTAGATTAGGTTAGGTTAGGTTTAATTAGGTTTGGTTAGGTTAGGTTAGGTTTGATTAGGTTAGGTTAGGTTTGCTTAGGTTAGGTTAGGTTTAATTAGGTTTGGTTAGGTTAGGTTAGGTTTGATTAGGTTAGGTTAGGTTAGGTTAGGTTTGATTAGGTTAGGTTAGGTTTAATTAGGTTTGCTTAGGATTACTCAAAGCATTTTTTCTCTTATTAATTTTGATGGTTTTTAATTAATCTGACTTTTTTGTGGCAATTTTTACCTTGGGAAAAAAAAAAATAATAATTCATGGCATAACAAACAAACATCAGATTAATTAAAAAAAAACTTCAAAATCTATCAGAAAAAATTGCTTTGTCCAAAAAACAGACTGGGTCGTCTTCCGAATATTTACTCTTTTGACCAGTGTGTGTGTGTGTGTGTGTGTGTGTGTGTGTGTGTATTCACTGTACAGTCTGCTGCTGGTCTCTCTCGAGACAGCCGGCCGTCCCCCTATGGAAAGAGCTCAGAGCTCATACTGACCAATCTTCGGGTTGGACCGAGACCACTCACACACAACACACCGGGACAACGAGGTCACAACTCCTCGACTTACATCCCGTACCAACTCACTGCTATAGGTGAACAGGGGCTACACGTGAAAGGAGACACACCCAAATAATCTCCGTCCGCCCAGGGGATCGAACCCTGGACTCCTCGGTTGTGAGCCGAGTGCGCTAACCACTACGCTAGCGGACCGTGTGTGTGTGTGTGTGTGTGTGTGTGAAGTGACAAGGATATCAAGGAAGAGAGAGGAAACCAAGGTCTTGCACTGGACTTCATAAAATTTAACCTTTTTGAGGCCCTAAGGTCACCAGGTAGTGTTTGTGACGGTCCCAGGTTAGACGCCGGCCGGCCACTGCTAAACCAACAAACTTATGCTGCGTTTTGAAGGTATATTTGTTAGGTATATGGGGTCCCGTCATATTCCCCCCCAGACATCCCCCCCCAGGACATATATGGACGCTAATGATGTAAATATGAAGTCGTACACACTATATATAATGTACTCAACAGATCTGTGAAGGTTTCAGGCGGTGCTCAACCTTATTTACCTCACAAAACGTCTTTGAAGTTATGTTAGGTTACGTTGGGTTATGTTAGGTTACGTTAGGTTAAGGTTAGATTAGGTTATGTTAGGTAAGGTTAGGTAAATGTCCCAGGGAGAGGGAATATGTCGGGGGGGGGGAAATGTCCTACTCTTGTTAGGTATCAAGCCTATGTTGAAGATTAACTCACATAATAACACCTTCTTCTTCTTCTTCTTCTTCTGTGTTGTGTTAGGGCAGAAACCAAGAACCACTAATAACAACTTTCTTCTTCTTGGGAGTTTGTAATATCAACTTAAATCGCCGAGCAGAAAGTTGTTGTTGTTGTGATGCGAGATTTTTGATCTTGTTTTGAAGAGCCAACGGAGCCGAGATAAAACTAAACTAGATTCATTATTTATTATTATTATTATTATTGTTGTTGTATATTATAACAATTGATAAGAACAGATTATGTCTAAATCTAACTCATATACAATATATAGTCAGATGTACATACAATATTATCTATAAAATACTATACAATTACTACACAGGAAAGAGGAGAGGAGAGCGAAAAGCTAATAGATGTTGAAGTAACTATAGGGAATTAGTGGTAAGGGAAATAGATAAATAAGAAGTTTAAATCACCAGGTCCAAATGAGGTTTATCCCAGGGTAATTAAATAATGTAAAGAGGTAGTTAGCCAGCCGTTAGTTGATATATTCAGGAAATCAGTGGATTTAGGGGAGGTTCCTTCAATGTGGAGGCAAGCGAACGTAGTTCCGATTTTTAAGAAGGGAAATAGAGCATTAATGTCTAATTACCAACCCGTCAGTTAATTGTAGGTAAATTACTAGAGTCTATTATTGCAGATATGATTAGAGAGCATTTGGAAAAGTTTAGTTTAATAAATGATTCACAACATGGGTTCAGCAAGGGTAGGTCATGTCTCACTAACTTATTAACTTTTTATAGGAATGTTTATGAGGCAGTAAATAATGATGCGAATTACGATATTATATACCTTGACTTCAGGAAAACATTTGATAAAGTTCCACATGATAGACTACAAAGTAAGGTTAGAGCGCATGGTATTGATGGGAAAGTTCTCCGCTGGGTTAGGTGATGGTTAAGCAATAGGCAGCAAAGAGTTACAATTAATGGTTCCAAGTCTAAGCGGGATTAGTAGTGATATTAATACAATCACTGATGATTCTAAGATAGGTAGGACTATTTTATCAGAGTCTGACGTAAAAGACTTGCAGGGAGACTTAGATAGGTCAAACATAGGTACAATATATTCAGGGTACGTAACGCTGAATAGGTCAGACTATGAGAGGGATTTGGGTGTTCAGGTTGGCTCAGACCTCCGTCCCAGAAAACAATGTATTGAGGCTAGAAATAGTGCTAATAAGTTGTTAGGATTCATTGGTAGAAGTATTAAAAGTAAAAGTGGTGATGTTATTTTGAAGTTGTATTTAGCGTTAGTCAGACCTCACCTCACCTCGACTATGCAGTGCAGTTTTGGTCCAAGTATTATAGAATGGATATAGGATTGTTAGAGTCAATGCAGAGAAGGATGACCAAAATGATAGAAGGGATTCGTAATTTTAGTTATGAAAGGAGACTAAAGCTTTTGAAATTACACTCACTGGAGCGACGTAGAGTAAGGGGAGATCTGATTGAAGTATTTAAGTGTTAGAAGGGTTTTAATAAGGGGGATGTAGGAAAAGTTCTTACGATCAGTAGTCAGGATAGAACAAGAAATAACGGATTCAAACTAGAAAAATGTAGATTTAATAAAGAAATAGGCCTAGATTGGTTTACAAATAGGGTGGTAGATGATTGGAACAGACTCAGTCAGCAGGTAGTTAGTGCACAGACAATAGGGAGTTTTAAGAGAAGACTTGACGACTTCATGGATGGGGATGAGAGGTGGGTGTAGGTAATAAGGGGGGTTAGGATTAACAGGAACTACCTAGTGCAGGACTCCGGGCCTTTTGTAGCTTCCTTATATTCTTATGTTCTTATGTACTACACCAGAACTTTTTATTTGAATTGTTTTTCTTCACTTAATCAGGAAGGATTATCAATATTCATTCATATAATTTCATGGATACACTTTATTCAATCGATATAAAACAAAGTATACTTGATGGATTAATGATGTACAAGTTTGAAATGTGTTGCCGAAAAGTGCTTGTTGGGCCGAAATAAACTTTGTATTGTTGACAGATTAGTAAAAATAACAAATAACTGAATAATAACAAAATATACAAAGCAAAACATAAAGGAACATCAATATTAGAATTAAGGCTGTATATGTTAAGTTACATATACATTACAACACACACACACACACACACACACACACACACACACACACACACACACACACACACACACACACAAGTAAAAAATAACTATTATCTTGCCTTACTCAGATATAATTATATGTAATAACTTGGCAAACATCTACATATGTACATTATATAGTACTAAATATTCGCCGAACTATATCTATAAATCTACATCAATATATTACGAATATTTGTATTTACAGAAGTTATGAAAATGATAATGATGTTGATGATGATTTTCAATAGTAAAAAAATAAATAAAAAATAATAATAATAAAAAAACAGCGATCAGGTAGAACCACTAATGAACAGTTTATATTACTTTACATATATATAATTACATTAATTAAGTTGTATTTATCTATCTAGCGGCCTTGGAAAACTGCAATATTGTGATGTTTGGAGCAGTTTTAACACACACACACACACACACACACACACACACACATGAACACACGTTATACACTATAAGTTCAGTTATTCCTTCACTATACATAAGTTATACACTACACGGTCACCTGTACTCCCTTCGCTTTCATTTGTGCAATAATCCAGTCTACGAAACGCGACACACGGGTGTACAAGCCTGGTAGATTAGGCCGCCCACACCCTATACCAGATGACACCACGCCCACACACGCCCGTGATCCCGAGGCGTCAGGGGCTGTCAGGAGAGGACCACCACTGTCCCCCTGGAGGAAAATAGGAGTGCGTTATAGGAGGAAAGGAGAGTAGTGTTAGTATGGAGGAGGCAAAGAGAATGGTGTTCATATAATATAATATAATTTAATTTAATTTAATTTAATATAATAATAAATAACTTAACTTAACTTCATCACTACGTATTGAATAAGTGAATAATTTTTTGTATGTGTATTTTCCGTTTATTTTTTCATAGATTCTTATTTTTCTTTTGTTTATTGGTACCAGTGTTTATTTATTTATTTATTTATTTATTTGAGTTATTTTGAAGATTATCGATGCATTATCTCCGTTTTGTTTGATATAATTTTAATATATTGTACAG
>JAPQNM010001260.1:80000-82500 GCA_029783475.1 Metacarcinus magister | reverse complement strand
TATGCTGAAATATACTAATAAACTAAACACTTTTTTCCCCTGAATATGCCCTGATAAATTGGGGTGCGTCTTATATGCCCGTGCGTCTTATATGCCCGTGCGTCTTATATGCCGTCAAATACGGTAAGTGCTGAGTGGCAGAACATTACTTAATACTTCTTCACACTTACACACACACACACACACACACACACACACTCACACACACACACACTCACCTGGCACTGCACGCAAGTCTGCTGTGCAATGTGCTGCTGTTCTGTGTGTGCTGTAAGCTGTTCCGTCTCATTAGCTACAACACACACGCTGAAACGCTCTAACTTGTGTGTGTGTGTGTGTGTGTATCTATAGTTGTCTAGTTTTTCCTTCAGTTGATGTACATTCTTTGCCATTATCACCTCTTCCTTCTTTCAGTCCATTCCAAGTGTGTGTGTGTGTGTGTGTGTGTGTGTGTAATCCATGTACATTGAACCGCCACATTTTACCATTGATCCATCGCGCGCGTGTGTGTGTGTGTGTGTGTACTGTGTCTATACGAGATATATAAAGAATCACATTATATTTACTGAAACTCTGCATCACTTCGCAAGATTGACCTAATATTGTTGTTATCATTATAATTATTAGTTATCGGATCGCTTATTCAACTAATACCAAGAATCCGTTTTTTTATTATCATCATTTCTTTCAAGGGATTACTAAACAAAAAAAAATACTTTATCTCTCCACAGCAGTAAAAGTCAATTGAAAATATACAAATTCACCCGCTAAGCATTATTTAAGGGATGACTAATTTAAATACTTTCTCTCTCCTCAACAGCAAAACCTAACCTAACCTAACCTAACCTAAATCTATTACTAAGGAGGAATCTTACCTTAGGGGTGTGTAGAGCACGTAGATATAACTTGTTTGGGGTGTTTGGGGTGTGCTGAGTGTCTGGGGGGGGAAGGGGGGGGCTAACAACTTAATTATGAATACTTTACCTGTGCTGTATATCGGGTATTGGGTATCGAGTATCGGGTATTGGGTATTGGGCGTGGAATCACTTACTTGTTGGGTGTGTCTGAGGTGTGTGTCTGTGGAGGTGCAGACAGTGGTAGTAGTAGCAGTTACGGGTGAGGAGACGGGCTGACTGATCTATACGCTGGCGAATTTTTTATAATTTTATTTATTTATTTTTTGAATTATTTTTTGTTATTATTATTTTTTTATTTTAATTATTATTATTTTTTTTTACTGGTAGTAGTAGTAGTAGTAGTAGTAGTAGTAGTAGTAGTCGTCATCAGTGGTAGTAGTAGTAGTAGTCAGGGGTGATGAGCCGGGCTGACTTAAGCTACGGTCACACTAGCCATTGCTAACGCTAGACTGGCTTCCGTGTTCCCTGGCTTGACAGCCATACGACGAACAGTCTGGTCACACTCACAAGTAGAACCACTCGCCAATTCCGCCAGCGGAATCAGCTTTTCAGATTCAAATTCATTTGTTTATTGCCATAAAATTGATATACATTTTCATTATACATGGATTAGTGTGACGATATGACATTGATCCGCCAAACGTTCAGGCAGATCGTATAACAAGCTGTTTATATATTATAAACATGGCAAGAAATGAAAATTAAACACAAAAACAAAGAACAATGGGGATGTTTTATGTTCCAAAGAGCTTCATGTTCACGAACTGTTTCCATGAGACTTATAACAGCGTGATGGGACCAATGAATTGAACTATTCACTCTTCATGTTTTCGGCCTTTGTAGAAAGGTTTGTTTTGGTGGCGTTCCATCTATGTCATGTGAGAACTAAATGCTATATTTGCATCGAATTAAAATTTATATTTGTGTGTTTTCTTGTATTGTCGTCTATCCTATTTTTCTGATACTCATAAAACGTCATTAAAAAAAGAAGTGCAATATTTTTTTTCGTTGCATGTATACTGAATAAACGATAGTTTCCTAGTACCTACATTCGTCTACCGCTAGCGGCTAGTAAAACATGCCAGTGAAGACCGTTCTGACCGCAGCTCAGTGCAGCGAGAATCAGTAGCCAATGCAACGCAAATGGCTGGCCAATCCAACCATATCGCTAGATCAAGCGATATCAGAAGCTAGTGTAACCCTGCCTTTAGCTGTACGTTATAGCTAGAAGCCCGGTGTAGCAGGAAAAATATCCCCCCTGACTCTAGTTCCCCCAGAGAAAAGTAGCCCCAACCCAGGGAAAACTGGCCAGAAGGGGGAATATTATCTTGGGTTAAAATTCTCCCAAGGGCGAAGCTTACCTGGGGGAGGGTCAACCTGGGGGTGACTCATGCATTCAGGCTGTTTCCTTTCCTTTCCTATTCACTAAACTGCTGAAGGCTGGGCGAGGCCTTTCTCCTGATGATGATGATGATGATTTTTTCTTCTTCTTTCTATATCAATTAACCGTTGGCGCCAGATGGACTTGCCTCGCCTGTTATTTGGCGTAGGTTTTCAGATTTTTTCTATAGTGACGCCTCAAA
>JAPQNM010001260.1:52500-75000 GCA_029783475.1 Metacarcinus magister | reverse complement strand
ACGAGAGAGAATATTTACAAAAACTCGGGGTTATATATATATATTTTTAGCATATAACTTATTTTTCAAAAGTTTAAACCACAAAGTCCAATTACACTCACAATAATATACGTTGAAAATCCACTATTATTATTTTATACACATAGATAAAACCTGATTTTTTTTATTATTTATTATTATTTTTGAATGGGTAAGAATTTTATACATATATAAAAAAAAGCCTAATACTTTTTTATTATTATTTTTTTTCATGGGTAAGAATCGATTTTTTTTTTATACATATATAGATGAAGCCTAATTTATTTATTTATTTATTTATTTATTTTAACGGGTAAAAATCTATTATTGTTTTAGACACATAAATGAAGCCTAATTATTTACTCTTTTTTTTTCGTTAATTGGTAAAAAGTACTGAACATTTTTTTTTTTAATGCATAACAATTTAAATACTCGCAATTTTTTTTCGGTTTTTTTTTGTTAATGGGTAAAAGTTTAAATATTCCCCATTTTTTTCGTTTCGTTAATGGGTCAAAATTGTAGTTCCCATTATTTTTTTTTCATAATCGATCAAAATTTAATTATTTTTCTAATAGGTAAAAAAATTCAAGTACTTACCATTGAGGAGTGACGTGACCTGACCAGCCAGCGTGACCCAGAGGAGAAGGGCGTATCCTAGAGAGGTCATGATAATGGTGGTGGTGGTGGTGGAGGTGGTGATGGTGGTGGTAGTGGTGGTGATGGTGGTGGTAGAGAGACTGACGGTGTGGACAAGCTTGGTGTGTATTATATAGTTAGTTAGTTAGTCGCGTGGGAGGCTATAGGCAAGGTCGTGAGTGTGTGTGTGTGTGTGTGTGTGTGTACGTGTTTGTGCGTGCGTGTGTGCGTTGCCTCTTCATCTGTTTCCTGGTCCTATATTATCTCATACCTCTCTCTCTCTCTCTCTCTCTCTCTCTCTCTCTCTCTCTCTCTCTCTCTCTCTCTCTCTCTCTCTCTCTCTCTCTCTCTCTCTCTGTCTCGCTCTCTCACGTCATTATATAGTCAACCAATCCTATAATAAAAATAATAATAATAATAATATACTTTATTTAGTCTTTTTGTTTCTCTCTCTCTCTCTCTCTCTCTCTCTCTCTCTCTCTCTCTCTCTCTCTCTCTCTCTCTCTCTCTCTCTCTCTCTCTCTCTCGTCATTATATAGTCAACCAATCCTATAATAATAATAATAATAATAATAATAATAATAATAATAATAATATATACTTTATTTAGTCTTTTTGTGTAATACGGAAAAGAAACTTGCTTTGGATTGGGCTCTTACTTCTTTCTTAAGGAACAGACTTATAAAACTACAGTATATACTTATAAAACTACAGTATTACTTATAAAACTACAGTATATACTTATAAAACTACAGTATTACTTATAAAACTACAGTATATACTTATAAAACTACAGTATTACTTATAAAACTACAGTATATACTTATAAAACTACAGTATATACTTATAAAACTACAGTATTACTTATAAAACTACAGTATATACTTATAAAACTACAGTATATACTTATTAAACTACACAACAACACATTTCTACACATTTTTAACACTGTACATGTATAAAAACTAGATAGAATGACTTAATATCTTGCTAAGGGATATATTATTTTATTACACTCAAGCTATACTTATAAGAAAAAGTTACATATATGTGTGTGTGTGTTACGACAACTATCATTTCCACCCTATATATGCCTATAAGAACTTACAAACTAATGCAGAATAATCATATGCATGTACAGCTAACCTACTTCGCATAATTGGAAAGACGTAATGTTTCATCTCTGGAGGCAAGTGGCTGTCGATGGATGCAAGGCTGAAATAAGTAATGTAATGCTTTTATTTCTCCTACTGTCTTCTATGCAAGGTCTGACGACATACTAGATTATTATTATTTTTTTAACGTGTTTTATTTCACCCTTGACCAGTGCCCTTATAATGTAAAACTAATACAAAAAATAGAAAATAAAAAAATGAGCAGCGATTAGCGGCGTACCTCAGGGCGCAATTCTGGGACCTGTACTCTTTCTGGTGTTGATGGGAGACTTTGCTAGTGGCCTGGCAAGGGAAAAACAGAAAGACGATGGAAAAGGAAGGGAAATGAGGGAGAAAAGAGGAGAAAAAAAAGGTAGCAAAGGAAAAAAATAGGTAGGAAAGGGGAAATAGAGGGAGAAAAGGGGAAAAAAAGTAGAAAAGGAAATAAGTAGATAGGAAAGGGGAAATAGAGGGAGAAAAATTGGGAAAAAAAAGTAGCAAAGGAAATAAGTAGGTAGGAAAGGGGAAATAGAGAGTGAAATATGGTAAAATGAGGAGAAACATTGGAGAAACAGCCTAGTCATTACTCCCATTAGCATTTCAAGTTGCAACGAAGAAAAATTTGAATTGCTGAGGTGCCGCCCAGACACAAATATTAAAGAATTCAGAGCCCCCCTTCCGGACCCCCCAACCTAACCTAACCTAAACTGAACGCACGTAATAACCTCTTAACCTCGGGGGTGGGGTGGGGGGGGGGAGGGGGGCAAGTACTCCCAGTTAATATCAACCTATTTCAAATTATGATAAGTGGTAAATATTCGTAAGGCGATCCATTCAAATGTTTTCTATGACTAAAAGTAGGGAGTTGTGCGAGGTGCAGACGCCATTTTCTTTCGTAGCCACACGCCATTCTGGTGAAGATGTAAACATTTACCAAAAAAAAAAAAAAATTGCTTTGTTAGCATAACCTTCCCAGAGCTGCAGTTAAATAAGCCTGATTAATACTAAACCTAACCTAACCTAACTAAACCTAACTAAACTTAACGAAACCTAATGAAATCTAACTAAACCTAACTACAACCTAACTAAACCTAACCAAACCTAACTAAACCTAACTAAACCTAACCAAACCTAACCAAACCTAACTAAACCTAACTAAACCTAACCAAACCTAACTAAACCTAACCAAACCTAACCAAACCTAACTAAACCTAACTAAACCTAACTAAACCTAACCAAACCTAACTAAACCTAACCAAACCTAACTAAACCTAACCAAACCTAACTAAACCTAACTAAACCTAACTAAACCTAACCAAACCTAACTAAACCTAACTAAACCTAACCAAACCTAACTAAACCTAACTAAACCTAACTAAACCTAACCAAACCTAACTAAACCTAACTAAACCTAACTAAACCTAACTAAACCTAACCAAACCTAACTAAACCTAACTAAACCTAACCAAACCTAACTAAACCTAACCAAACCTAACCAAACCTAACTAAACCTAACTAAATCTAACCAAACCTAACTAAACCTAACTAAACCTAACTAAACCTAACTAAACCTAACTAAACCTAACTAAACCTAACCAAACCTAACTAAACCTAACTAAACCTAACTAAATCTAACTAAACCTAACTAAACCTAACCAAACCTAACTAAACCTAACTAAACCTAACTAAACCTAACCAAACCTAACTAAACCTAACTAAACCTAACTAAATCTAACTAAACCTAACTAAACCTAACCAAACCTAACCAAACCTAACTAAACCTAACCAAACCTAACTAAACCTAACTAAACCTAACTAAACCTAACTAAACCTAACTAAACCTAACCAAACCTAACTAAACCTAACTAAACCTAACGTAACCTAACTAAACCTAACTAAACCTAACTAAATCTAACCAAACCTAACTAAACCTAACGTAACCTAAGAAAAAACAATTCATATTTATTATTATTTTTTTTTTTATCTGTAATTGATCTGCATAACTGTTTGGTGTGATCTGAACAGGTATCTGAGGTTGAATTTACAGTGCATTATAAAGGTAACCAGATATCGAATGGGTCGTCTTACCAATCTTTACCTAAATTATATTCGGTTAGGTTACGTTAAGTTAAGTTCAATTATATTCGATTAAGTTGAATACTATTAAGTTCAATTATATTCGGTTAGGTTACGTTAAGTTAAGTTCAATTATATTCGGTTAGGTTACGTTAAGTTAAGTTCAATTATATTCGGTTAGGTTACGTTAGGTTAAGTTCAATTATATTCGATTAAGTTCAATAATATTAAGTTAAATTATATTCGGTTAGATTACGTTAAGTTAAGTTCAATTATATTCGATTAAGTTGAATACAATATGAAGTTAGGTTACGTATCTACGGCCAAGGTTAACTGTGGAGTAAAATTTCCGAGAATGGATGAAAGTCAAGTACCAATTACTGAAGGTTGTATGAATGGAAGTGAGGATGACACACACACACACACACACACACACAGTTAAAATAAAAAGAAAAGAAAACGATAACAACGAGAGAGAGAGAGAGAGATTAATACTGGCTTTAATATATCACCTTTACGCTAATTATAAATGTTTATTTGCATTAATTAATTTACTATTTCAGGAAATATAAAAATAAGGAAGAGGAAGTAATGTGTTTCCTTATATACGGAAGTCCGGAAGCCTCTCTCTCTCTCTCTCTCTCTCTCTCTCTCCTCTCTCTCTCTCTCATCATATTTCCTCAGTATTTTCAGTGTGCTATAATCAATTGAGAGAGAGAGAGAGAGAGAGAGAGAGAGAGAGAGAGAGAGAGAGAGAGAGAGAGAGAGAGAGAGGATTAGGTAAAATTAATTATTAAAATGTGTGTATGTAGCCTATATATGTATGTCTGTGTGTATGTATGTATATGTATGTATATGTGTATGTGTGTATGTATGTATGTATGTATGTATGTATGTATGTATGTATGTGCGTTTGACCCTGAGTCGTGTACGTCATCTGGTTATGTATGTCACCTACTGACGTTGACCTTACACAATTATTCCCCTGACCTCATTAATCTCTCTCTCTCTCTCTCTCTCTCTCTCGCTCTCTCGTCTCTCTCTCTCTCTCTCTCGCTCTCATACGTTTGATATTTCTTCCTGGTTTGGATAATATTAGATAACTATTATTATCATTACTATCATTATTATTATTATTATTATCATTATTATTATTATTATTATTATCATTATTATTGTTGTTATTATTATTTGAGACATTGAATTGGCAACACTGGGTCAGAGAAGACGGTGTATTAGTGGCTCTGAATGTATATTACTGTATTTTGTATTATACTTATCAAACTATAGATTATTATTATCATCATCATCATCATCATTATCATTATTATTATTATCATTATCATTTTAAACTGAGTGAGAATTGACAACATTGGATCAGAACAGACGAGTGTATTAATTAACTGTATTTTGCATTATATATATATCAAACTATATATTATTATCACCATTATCACCATCATCACCATCCTCATCATCATCATCATCATCATCATCATCATTGTCATTATTATTTATTTATTATTTTAGTGAATTGGTAACACTGACCCAGAGCAGACGTTGTATATTTACCTCCGAGTGTATATTTACTGTATTTTCACTGTATTTCTCAAACTACAGACCCTTGTGTTGTGATCTAAGGTTGTAGGATTACTTATAGATAGTAGATCAATAAGTATAGATGAAAGAAAACCTGAAATAAGTGTATGAAATGGCTTAAATATGCAAATCAAGTGAACAAGAAAAAATAAATTGTGTGTAGAGGTAGAGCCGATACATTTAATACAAGAATACAACATTAAATACAACATTAAATACACCTAAAATGAGTGTATTAAATAGCTTAAATTAACGAGTCACACAAATAGAAAAAAATAAATAAACTGTACCAGAAACGATACAAGAATACAAGGATATATACAAGATTAAATACATCCAAAAATTGAGTGTATTAAATAGCTTGAAATATACAAGGGAAGTAAAAAAAATAATAAATAAATAAACAATGTGTAGTGTGATAAATACAACTTATACAAGAATACAAGGATATATATACAATAGTTTTAACACGTCGTAATAATACAACCAATGATTATGTAAGTACGACAATACAATATGTTATAAAGATATTAACTTAAGCTTAATATAAGGTTAGGATAATATAGAGATAAGGTTAGGTTAGGTTAGGTTAGGCTACTCATTTTTGACTTATTTTTGGCGTTAACAAATTTTCGTAAGTTGATATATATTGTATGATATTCTGCAACCTTAATTTTATCTGATGTATAAGTATTAATTAACCTTTTAAGGGAGTACACGGTCATGTTATCTATATATTACATCAAGATTGGGTATAATTGCACTTTATATTTATTTTCTTAAAGATTGGGTATTGGCATTATATATTTATTTTCTTAAAGATTGGGTATTGGCATTATATATTTATTTTCTTAAAGATTGGGTATTGGCATTATATATTTATTTTCTTAAAGATTGGGTATTTGCTTTATATATTTATTTCCTTAAGAATCGAGGCCCTGTAGAGCACCACTAGTTGGAGGAATAGTGTCTGAACATTGTGATAAAGAATAAAGAATAAAGAATAATTGTAGTGTTAAGGTTAGCAAGTCGGAAATAAATCTTAGGTGAAAAAAAAACCGATTTGTTGAGTTAAATAAATGTAAAAAAACTTATATAACTGAAGCAGGTCACCCAACAACACAACCCTAACCTAACCTAACCTAACCTAAACTCGCGTAATAACCTTTTGGCACAGCTTACAGGTACGGCAGCTGTACTTCTTAAGTGCTCGCTTATAGATACGGCACGTGCCTAGCTCGGTTATAGATACGGCACGTGCCTAACATGGGTAAAAAGCTTATATAACCGAACCTAACCGAACCAAACCGTACCTAACCAAACCTAACCTAACCTATCGTAACCTAACCTAACCTAACCTATTGTAACCTAACCTAACCTATTGTAACCTAACCTAACCTCAGAGTTTCACCCCCCCCCCTCAGACCCCCCCCCACCAAACTAAACAAACCATACAACAATCTTTTTCTAATTACAATAAATACCTTAATTATAAGTAGATGTTCCAGCCTCAACACAAAGTTCCATTGGAGTCCAACACCACAACAGTTGCTACACTTTCTCGGGTAAATTATGTTTTTCCAATCTTGAGTTTGTCCGCCAACTTACAATTAGTACACGCAACTGTCTGCAGCAAAACAGTGTGTGTCAACGTAGAAAATCAATTCCCAGTGTTATCTTGGCAATGAAAATACACAATAAAATAACCTAACCTAACCTAACCTAACTTGCCAAACGTTTTACCAGCTAAATAATTGTGACCACTTCATATTTATAACAATAGCATCACAGCATTCAGGTGTGGGACTTAGAAAATGTTTTGAGGCATCTAACTACAAAAGACTCTTTGCGCTGCTAATATTAACCAAATGCTGAGAGATACGGCAGTGGTAGTGCGTTGTCATCCGCTATTGGTACAGCCTGTGCCTTACTATTGACCTGGTAAAGCATATTTCAAGTTAGGTTAGGTTAGGTTAGGTTCGGTTATATAAGCTTTTCACCCAAAAGTTAGGCACGTGCCGTATCTATAACCGAGCACTATGAGGATACGGCATTCAATAGGTTTTGGTTAGATTAGGTTAGGTTAGGTTAGGTTAGGTTAGGTTTGGTTTGGATAGGTTCGGTTTTATAAGCTTTTTATATTTCATTACCCAAAAGTTAGGCACATGCCGTATCTATAAGCAAGCACTTACAGGTACAGCTGCCGTACCTGTAAGCTGTGCCTTAATATGGTATGTGTATAGTAACAAAAAATGTCCAAAATAATGATATTCAAACATTTGTAAGTCTAAAATAATGAAGTTTTGCATTGGTTTGAACTGTAATACAACCAAGATCTGAGAAAGGAAAGCATCACAGGTTAGATAGGTTAGGTTAAGTTAAGTAGGTTAGGTTAAGTTAGGTAGGTTTGGTTAGGTTAGGTAGATAGGTTTGGTTAGGTTAGGTTAAGTTAGGTTAGGGTAGATAGGTTTGGTTAGGTTAGGTTAGGTTAAGTTAGGTTAGGTAGATAGGTTTGGTTAGGTTAGGTTAGGTTAAGTTAGGTTAGGTAGATAGGTTTGGTTAGGTTAGGTTAGGTTAAGTTAGGTTAGGTAGATAGGTTTGGTTAGGTTAGGTAGTTAGGTTAGGTAGATAGGTTTGGTTAGTTAGGTTAGGTTAAGTTAGGTAAGGTAGATAGGTTTGGTTAGGTTAGATAAGGTAGGTTAGGTTAGGTAGATTTAGTTGGGTTTGGTTAGGTTAGATAAGGTAGATTAAGTTAGGTAGGTTTGGTTAGGTTAGGTTTGGTTAGGTTAAGTTAGGTAGGTTTAGTTTGGTTAGGTTAGATAAGGTAGGTTAAGTTAGGTTAGGTTTAGTTAGGTTAGGTTTGGTTAGGTTAGGTAAGGTTAGCTTAATTTAGCCTGACAAACTTATTTTCAAGAGAATATTTACTTTAATTAACTTTGAGTGTTGTGATGAAGACATAAGATATTAGGTTTTTAGTTAGGTATATTTTTTTTAATTATTTTTTATTTCTCTTAATGTAAATATATATGACCTATGGTTGTAATACAGGTTATTATTATTATTATTATTATTATTATTATTATTATTGATTATTATTATTATTATTATTATTGTTATTGATTATTATTATTATATTATTATTATTATTATTATTATTATTATTATTATTATTATTATTTCTAAACTCGCTAAATTTCAACAAACAACTGTGACAAACAAACCAATCTTGATAACTCTGGAAAACTGGAAGAAAAAAAAAACTATTGAAAAATGCATACAAGCTCAGATCAGGCATCAAAAAAGTGCTGGTTAGGTTAGGTAGGTAGGTTGAGTTAGGTTAGATTAGGTAAGTTAGGTAGGTTAGGTTAGGTTAGGTAGGTTAAGTTAGGTTAGGTAGGTAACCAAACCATAACACTATCCTCAATGGGACTGCAAAGTTATATGCATTGAGGTTAGGTTAGGTTAGGTTAAGTTAGGTTAGATAATGGATATAAATCATTCTTTTTATAGTGACTGGCAGCATAACACAAACATTCTTTCTATAGTGACATTCTTAAGCCTCCATTAAGCCTACCAGCGCATCAGGTTAAGATTATAAGAAGAAAAAAACTTGTGTGGAGGGAGGGAGGGAGGGAGGGAGGGAGGAGGGAGTGAGTTGACCTAAATTCCTGTGTGTTTAGGGAGAAGTAATCTATCTATATACTATTGTTATTAAAATGTTTTCATCTCTCGTCCACACTTTCATTAAGCATTTGAACTCCCTGTAGTTAGTCGAAATTCAAAATATAATGTTTGTCATGTTTATTTAATGTCTTATTTCAAAATCTTTTCATCCCTCTTCTATTTTTATTAAACATTTTTTTAACTCTATTTAGCTAGTCAAAGATATATATATATAAAAGTTTGTAATGTAATGCTTATTAAATGTGTTATTTCCTCAGATGTGGTGTTGAGTTGCTGTACTTCAACCTATGAAGCTTCAGAACCTAACAGTGAGGCTTCAGAACAACAAGTGAGGCTACAGAACCTAACCTAACCTAAAGATGAAAGAACTATCTACATGTAAGGACAGACTCTACCAGGTTACTACATCTACTTTGTTATGCGTTCCCCTAACCTGATGCCGTTCAACTCGGTGCAGAACAGTGAACAGAACGGAGAACAGAACAGTGTCTACGAGAAGTTATGTTATGGAAACTCTAATGAGAATGAACACCAAGATCTGGACGCAAGTTTGGGTGATCAAATTCATCTTTTGTAAATTGATGAATTGTTTGTCGTCGTGAAAGTGGAAGTGGAAGTGAAAAAGTGTGTGGATTAATAAGGGATTTGTGATGGAAAAGTGTGTGGTGTTGTTGTTGTGTCGCTTATGAAAACACACTGATGTATAAACTTATAAGGAAGAGAAACTTGAAAAAAAAAAAAAAAACAAAAAAAAAAAAAAACCCCTTACTAAAACATTGACGCAAGCTTGAAAAACCGAAGAAATAAAATCTAAAAAAAAAAAAAACCCCACAAAAAACTTAACTAAACCATCCACACCGTTCTTCAGTTCTGTCAAAATCTTCACCTCGTTGGCCTGTTCCGCCAGGATGAGTGTAGTTCCGTTGGTGGTGGAGGTGGTGTTGACGTTTGTGGTGGCGGTGGTGGTGTTGTGTCGGTATGGTAACTGGTACCGTGATCACCTGGTGGTTACTGTGTCCGTGCTCATTGCATGGTACTTCTCCATGCTCATCGTGTTCATCCTGCCTCTTGATGTGTCCAATGTTAGTACACTGTGCAAGGGTTTGGTATATACCATCATTATTATTATTATTACTATTATTATTATTATTATTATTATTATTATTCATTATCATCATTCATTATCGTGTTCATCCTGCCACACTTAATGTCTCTAATGTTAGTACACTCTATAAGTCTTTTTTTTATATCATCATCATCATCATCATCATCATCATCATCATCATCATCATCATCATCATCATCATCATTATTATTATCATCCAAGGTTGGGTCCAAATCCAAGTACCTGGATATTTTTCAAGTACAAGTACAAGTACAAATACAAATACAGTCACTTTACTATGTATTTAAGTACAAGTACATGTCATTGTATTTAAGTACAAGTACATGTCATTGTATTTAAGTACAAGTACATGTCATTGTATTTAAGTACAAGTACATGTCATTGTATTTAAGTACAAGTACATGTCATTGTATTTAAGTACAAGTACATGTCATTGTATTTAAGTACAAGTACATGTCATTGTATTTAAGTACAAGTACATGTCATTGTATTTAAGTACAAGTACATGTCATTGTATTTAAGTACAAGTACATGTCATTGTATTTAAGTACAAGTACATGTCATTGTATTTAAGTACAAGTACATGTCATTGTATTTAAGTACAAGTACATGTCATTGTATTTAAGTACAAGTACATGTCATTGTATTTAAGTACAAGTACATGTCATTGTATTTAAGTACAAGTACATGTCATTGTATTTAAGTACAAGTACATGTCATTGTATTTAAGTACAAGTACATGTCATTGTATTTAAGTACAAGTACATGTCATTGTATTTAAGTACAAGTACATGTCATTGTATTTAAGTACAAGTACATGTCATTGTATTTAAGTACAAGTACATGTCATTGTATTTAAGTACAAGTACATGTCATTGTATTTAAGTACAAGTACATGTCATTGTATTTAAGTACAAGTACATGTCATTGTATTTAAGTACAAGTACATGTCATTGTATTTAAGTACAAGTACATGTCATTGTATTTAAGTACAAGTACATGTCATTGTATTTAAGTACAAGTACATGTCATTGTATTTAAGTACAAGTACATGTCATTGTATTTAAGTACAAGTACATGTCATTGTATTTAAGTACAAGTACATGTCATTGTATTTAAGTACAAGTACATGTCATTGTATTTAAGTACAAGTACTTTATGTGATCAAATAACATCCTGTAACATATTGTTGCATCAGTAAAGTTGGTAGTTTTGTTATATACACATTAATGATTACATTGTATTGAACTTTGTAATGATACTGTTGTGTAAATACTATTTACACAATAGTATCAACACAAAGTTCACTATAATCTATATACAGTATTGAACTTTGGATTAAATACAATGTACTTGTTTGTACTTGAATGTACAAGTACTTTGGGTTCAAGTATAAGTACAAGCAACATTTTAAACTACAACTACATGTACATGTACTTGTACATGTACATGTACTTGTACATGTACTTGTACTTGTACATGTACTTGTACATGTACATGTACTTGTACATGTACATGTACTTGTACATGTACATGTACATGTACATGTACATGTACATGTACATGTACTTGTACATGTACATGTACTTGTACATGTATTTGTACTTGTACATGTACTTGTACATGTACATGTACTTGTACTTGTACTTGTACTTGTACATGTACTTGTACATGTACATGTACATGTACTTGTACTTGTACTTGTACATGTACTTGTACATGTACATGTACTTGTACATGTACTTGTACTTGTACATGTACATGTACTTGTACATGTACATGTACTTGTACATGTACTTGTACTTGTACATGTACTTGTACATGTACATGTACTTGTACTTGTACTTGTACTTGTACATGTACTTGTACATGTACATGTACATGTACTTGTACATGTACTTGTACATGTACATGTACTTGTACTTGTACTTGTACTTGTACATGTACTTGTACATGTACATGTACAAGTACATGTACAAGTACATGTACTTGTACATGTACTTGTACATGTACTTGTACTTGTACCCAACCCTTGTTATCATCATTATTATTATTCAATATACTTCAATACTTCACTGTTTTGCATCAAAGTAAAAGTAATTATCTTGGTCCCAGGTGTGTGTGTGTGTGTGTGTGTGTGTGTGTGTGTGTGTGTGTGTGTGTGTGTGTATGTGTATTTTCAGATTATATTAGACATTTGAACTAATTTCACAACCTTCATTGAATCCTTGTCATATAACCTAACCTAACCTTAACTAAATCTTCATTACTTCCTCATTCCAGACTATTTACGAGAACTGTTTACAAGACTTAGAGGAACAAATATTATCCAACCCAACACACGAAGCCTTGAGTGGTGACGGCGGCAGCGGCGGCGGTGATGACAACAACACCACCCTTATTAGTGATGACCTAACTATAGACAACACCAACACCACCACCTACAACACCACCACCACTACTACTACTACTACCACCACTACCACTACTGTGCCGCCAAGTGTGGGTTGTTTAATGCCTTGGAGTCTGGTTCCTGCTGGTGTGTTTCCAGTGTTCTGGCGTGTGGTGTACTGGACCTCACAATTCCTAACCTGGTATGTGTTCTGTGTGTGTGTGTGGTGTGTGTGTGTGTGTGTGTGTGTGTGTGTGTGTGTTCTGTTGTTCATGGTCTCATCTAACTATGTGCTGTCCTCTCATCATCATCATCATCATCATCATCATCATCATCATTATCATTTCTCATAGCTATCAATTATTTTTATTATATTATATTTATCGAGAAATACTTACAATTCCTTATTTAAATGCATGGCTGTGTGCATTAAAATTCTCCACCTTATGTATGTATGCGTATGTGCGTGTGTGTGTGTGTATGTGTGTGTGTATATATGTGTGTGTGTGTGTTAACTAATGAACTCACTTGCCGCAGGTTAATATTGCCGTTGATGCAGTCGTATACAAAGGCTGGAGACTTTACGTTTGGGTCAAAGCTCCGGTCAGCGCTGATTGACAATGTGATCTACTACGGCTCCTACCTGCTCATTGTGGGAGTCCTGCTGCTGTATATTGCATTTACCGACATGGGACTGGATGGGTGAGTGTTGGTATTGCTGTTGTTGTTGTTGTTTGTTTGTTTGTTTATTTATTTATTTATTTATTTGTTTAATTTTTTTATTTTTTTTTTTTTATTTATTTTTTTTTCGATTGGTAAAGTGTTGGAATTATTATTATTATTATTTATTTATTTATTTTATTTATTTATTTTTTTTTCGATTGGTAAAGTGTTGGAATTATTATTTTTATCATTTATTTATTTATTTTATTTATTTATTTATTTTTTTTTCGATTGGTAAAGTGTTGGAATTATTATTATTATTATTTATTTATTTATTTATTTATTTATTTATTTTTTTTTCGATTGGTAAAGTGTTGGAATTATTATTATTATTATTTATTTATTTATTTATTTATTTTATTTATTTATTTTTTTTTTTTTAGAGGGTTGAAATTATTATTATTATTATTTATTTATTTTTTTTCGATTGGTAAGTGTTGGAATTATTATTATTATTATTGTTATTATTATTATTATTATTATTATTATTATTATTATTATTATTATTATTTATATGAGAAAGTGTGGGAATTATTATTTATTATTATTATTTTATTAGTTTTTATTTAAAAAATTTTTTTTAGATTGGTAAGTGTTGAAATTATTATTATTATTATTATTATTATTATTATTATTATTATTATTATTATTATGAGTCCCCTTCTATAACATATGAGTCCCCTTCTATAACATATGAGTCCCCTTCTATAACATATGAGTCCCCTTCTATAACACATGAGTCCCCTTCTATAACACATGAGTCCCCTTCTATAACACATGAGTCCCCTTCTATAACACACGAGTCCCCTTCTATAACATATGAGTCCCCTTCTATAACATATGAGTCCCCTTCTATAACACACGAGTCCCCTTCTATAACACATGAGTCCCCTTCTATAACACATGAGTCCCCTTCTATAACATATGAGTCCCCTTCTATAACATATGAGTCCCCTTCTATAACACATGAGTCCCCTTCTATAACACATGAGTCCCCTTCTATAACACATGAGTCCCCTTCTATAACATATGAGTCCCCTTCTATAACACATGAGTCCCCTTCTATAACATATGAGTCCCCTTCTATAACACATGAGTCCCCTTCTATAACACATGAGTCCCCTTCTATAACATATGAGTCCCCTTCTATAACACATGAGTCCCCTTCTATAACACATGAGTCCCCTTCTATAACATATGAGTCCCCTTCTATAACACATGAGTCCCCTTCTATAACACATGAGTCCCCTTCTATAACATATGAGTCCCCTTCTATAACACATGAGTCCCCTTCTATAACACATGAGTCCCCTTCTATAACACATGAGTCCCCTTCTATAACACATGAGTCCCCTTCTATAACATATGAGTCCCCTTCTATAACATATGAGTCCCCTTCTATAACACATGAGTCCAATTCTATAACATATGAGTCCCCTTCTATAACATATGAGTCCCCTTCTATAACATATGAGTCCCCTTCTATAACACATGAGTCCCCTTCTATAACACATGAGTCCAATTCTATAACATATGAGTCCCCTTCTATAACATATGAGTCCCCTTCTATAACATATGAGTCCCCTTCTATAACATATGAGTCCCCTTCTATAACATATGAGTCCCCTTCTATAACATATGAGTCCCCTTCTATAACATATGAGTCCCCTTCTATAACACATGAGTCCAATTCTATAACATATGAGTCCCCTTCTATAACATATGAGTCCCCTTCTATAACATATGAGTCCCCTTCTATAACATATGAGTCCCCTTCTATAACATATGAGTCCCCTTCTATAACATATGAGTCCCCTTCTTCCCCAGAGCCAAGTTACGTGCCATAGCTGCCTCGGCCTCCAACACGTGGGGACTGTTTTGGTTGGTGCTGCTCCTTGGCTATGGTCTGGTGGAGGTGCCGCGTTCCATCTGGCACTCCGCCTCCACCCTCCACACCCTCCACCACGCCTACTTCCACGCCGCTAAGTTATCACAGGAACGGGCGGAATCCAATGAACGGGTCAGCGATCTACTTCAGGTGAGAATCCTAACCTAACTAACCTAACCTAACCTAACCTAACCTAACTAACCTAACCTAACTGTAACCTAACCTAACCTAACCTAACCGTAACCTAACCTAACCTAACCTAACCTAACCTAACCTAACCTAACTAACCTAACCTAACCTAACTAACCTAACCTAACTGTAACCTAACCTAACCTAACCTAACCTAACCTAACCTAACCTAACCGAACCGTAACCTAACCTAACCTAACCTAACCTAACCGTAACCTAACCTAACCTAACCGTAACCTAACCTAACCTAACCGTAACCTAACCTAACCTAACTGTAACCTAACCTAACCTAACCGTAACCTAACCTAACCATAACCATAACCTAACCTAACCTAACCTAACCTAACCTACAGCAATTTCTTTCAGGTGAGAATCAGCTTTATGTTTGTTTGTTGGTATTGGCCGGAGCTTATATACTTTCTTTTTCTTTTTCTTTTTCTTGTTTTTGTCCATTGAAAAGGTACAATGTTCCCTCCAAGTTTGGTGTAAATTGGTCCACATTGCAAGCCGGAAAATGTGAAATCGCAAAATTGGAATACTTAACCTTATGGTGATTTGAGTGTCATATTTTTGTCCCTTGTTTATACACAAATACACATCATTATACATCCTACAATGAAGAAAAAATACAGAAATACATTAACATTATCATTATCCATAAGAACATTAATTGCAATGACCATTGTACTGTACCTGAGCTGAACGAGATGAAGATTGGTCTCGGTCGCAAAATTGACATATCACAAAATTGGATCACAAAAAATTAGAGGAAGCATTGTACTTACTTACTTATTTACATTAATGACTTACTCTGGAACTCCTTAAAGTGATAGAGCAGTGGGTCTCAATCTTCTCTCGTCTTTGAACCCATAACCAAACTATGATACTTACTACATGTACAATTATTACATCTATTGCATACGTAATATCTATAAATATACATATGTATGCGTGTTGTGAAAGTGAAAGATGACTGAAAAGTTCCAATAGAATAAGATGTTTTGAAATGAAGTACAGAAGATAAGGAAGAATGGAGCAGAGCAGAGCAGAGTAGTGTGTGTTGAGGTGGTTTGAACACAAGGAAGGAAGGAAGGAAGGGAGGAGAGGAGGACGAGTTAGTGAAGAGAAGAATAGGATGTAATGTGAAAGGTGTGAGGTTGAGAGGAAAGCTAAGAATGATGTGAAAAGAGCATTGAATGAAAGAGGAATGTGTGTGGAGCAAGGAAGGATGATTGTGTGTGTGTGTGTGTGTGTGTGTGTGGAGCAAGGAAGGATGATTGTGTGTGTGGAGCAAGGAAGGATGATTGTGTGTGTGTGTGTGTGTGTGTGTGTGGAGCAAGGAAGGATGATTGTGTGTGTGTGTGTGTGTGTGTGTGTGGAGCAAGGAAGGATGATTGTGTGTGTGTGTGTGTGTGTGGAGCAAGGAAGGATGATTGTGTGTGTGTGTGGTAGTAGTGAATGTATGATTAGTAACACAGCCTTAGTGACCCTTGGAGGAGGAGGTTCTGGTGCATCTGGTGTGACCCTTGGATCAGGTCAGGTTCAGGGAGGGAGAGGACAGGAGTTCAATAGGAAGTGTTAGGGTAAACTTGTGTACTCTTGTGGACACGACCGCCGCTCTCGGACCATTTATGTGACTGACCTGACGCGCAGTGTTTGGGTGGAGTGTACTTCTCTCCTATGGGGGTCTGTCTAGGTCTAGGGGCTGAGTGAGAGCAGTGTGTATGTATGTGTGTATATGTATGTGTGCCTGGGTGTGTGTGTATATGTATGTGTATATGGGTGTGTTTTTATGTATGTGTGTATATGTGTGTGTGTGTGTATGGGTGTATATAGATATAGATAGACTCATTTTTAACTTCCTTCCTTCCTCCTTCACAAAATTCCCTCCAGTTTGTGATTCTTTGTAACCTGTGTGACCTAACCTAACCTTTGTGCATTGGTTCTAACAGAGTATGAGAGCGCTAGGAGGCAGCATTGGGCTTGGTCACCCCTTACGCCCACACATGGATGTAATAGAAGGTAAAGTGCCGGCAGAGCTCCTAGACAGAGTGCGTCGCCACCCACCGCCAGACTCTCCACACGCTGATGTACCCTCGGAAAAGGCTCTCGTTAGGCTACATAAACAGGTGAGGCGAGTTTATTGATTGATTAATTTATTATTATTATTATTTATTATTATAGTGTAAGATTTCAAATTGTAAGTTAAGTCCTAATGTTGTGTATATATATATATATATATATATATATATATATATATATATATATATATATATATATATATATATATATATATATATATATATATTATACAACTTTTTTGATCATAAACCATCTATTATTATTATCATTATCATTATTATTACTGTAATGAAATATAACATTGTACTAACTACCTTCCTTTCCCTCTGCAGCTGTTGAAAGCCTTGCAGAACCAGCGCCGCGTTGAGACACAATGGGGACTGCTAGTGGATAAAGTTATGGATTTAGAAGACACTCACCGTAACTCTCTCTCCCACGACTCCACCTTCAAGCACTCCACTCCACCTAACAGACACCACCTCCTATCCTATGTCTACACGCCCACTATAGGTAAGGTTAGGTTAGGTTAGGTTAGGTTAGGTTAGGTTAGGTTAGGTTAGGTAAGGTTAGGTTAGGTTAGGTTAGGTTAGGTAAAGTAAGGTAAGGTTAGGTTAGGTTAGGTTAGATTAGGTTAGGTTAGGTCAGACACCACTTTCTCTCCTATGTCTACACACCCACTGTAGTTAAGGATGAAAGGATGAAATAGCCAACAAATAATGGAAAAAGATGACCATTTCTGACTTTCAACTCACTCCTCTTTCCCTTCCATCCTTCACGCATTACTTCAGAATATTTACCTTAACCTTCTACAAGTTATTGATACTATGTGATACTTTTTTTATATTTTTTCTATATCATTAACCGTTGGCACCAGTAGGCATACGGAGGCACAGATGGACTTGCCTCGCCTGTTACTTGGTGTAGGTTTTCAGAATTTTTATAGTGACGCCTCAAATGATTAAGTTATTCAGTTAATGTCTATCCATCTATTCCTGGTGACATGTTTTTCATAATTTGTTGTTATTTTCTCTGTTTTGTCTTCCCAATAATGATAGTATACAGTGCTTCTTCCCCCAATTCTGCGTGTTCCAATTTTGCAATAAACCAATTTTTGTGACCAAGACCAATCACCATCTCGTCAAGCCCAGGTCATTTCAATTAATGTTCTTATGGATAATGATGATGTTTATGTATTTCTGTATTTCTCTTTATTGCAAGATGTATAATTGTGTACAAACAAGGCCAAAAATATGACTCAAATCACCATAAGGTTAATTATTCCAATTTTGCGCATTTGAAATTTGCGGCTTAAAAATTTGACCAATGGAGGGAACATTGTATTGGTAATGATAATAATAAAAATAATGATAATATTCTTATACCATTCTGTTGTTTTGTAAGGAAGGTTTGCCGAGATAAGGCACGCATACACAATCCTATACGTACATACACATACACATACATACATACACACTTCTATACATACACAGACATACACATACATACATTCAATCATTATAAATCACATTAATAGTCATTCATCCATTGTTACTTATATCATTAATATTAAGTATTTATATAATTCATTAATTTAGTTGAATTTGAATGAATTTGAGATCACAGTTTCAAATATCCTGAGTTGGCACATCACTGTTTATGTTTATGTCTTAATGGCACTGTACCTAGAATAACCTATTTACTCATGCCGGGTTATTGCTAGTGAACCTGTACTTGTGGGTTACAGAGTGGGTGTGGCGCTGTAAGGTCCGAGGATACTTGTTGCGGGGACTAGCTGTGTTCTTTGCCTTGGTGTCAGTGGTGGTGGTGTGGTCTGAGCTCACCTTCTTCAGCACTAACCCAACCATATCACTGTTTGCTGTGTTTGTCAACTTAGCCAAAGCAAACTATGATTACTTCACTATTGAGGTGAGGACTGTGGTGTTGTGTATGCACTACTTACTATCTGTTTATTTATTTATTTATGTGTGTGCGTGTGTGTGTGTGTGTGTGTGTGTGTGTGTGTGTGTGTGTGTGTGTGTGTGTGTGTAAGTTTGACAGAGTGAAGAAAGAACAAAAACAAAATATATATAAGAATGACAGTAATGAAATATGTTGTTTGTAATCGAAATGGAAGTCACAGTAACAATATATGAATAAAAGTAGAGAAAAGATTGAACAAAGCATCTCATAATAATATAGTTTAGTGACTTATTATAAAGTATCAAGACTAATGATAAGGAAAACTGAATTAATCTGTATATATGAACCTGAATAACTGTAGTAATCACACTCTTCCTCCTTCCTAACCTAACCTAACCTAACCTTCATGACTGTATTACATCCACAGGTAATATCTTCCCTGTCCATGGCTTACATCGCCTTGTGTGCGTACTCCACCCTGTTCAAGATCCGCGTCCTCAACCTGTACTACTTAGCACCACACCACCAGACTGACGAGTACTCACTGATCTTCTCAGGCATGATGCTGTGCAGACTCACTCCTCCCATGTGTCTCAACTTCCTCTCACTCATTCATATGGACTCACACGTCATCAAAGTCCGCACCGAGGAGACGCATTACACCCAGGTATCTGTTCCATCCTAGTTAGAGTACAATGACAAGTACAGTCACTTTGCTATGTACTGAAATCCAAGTACATGTATTTGGACCCAACCCTGTTTTGTTACCTCAGTGTTTCATTGCATCTATAGTTTGTTACACATATGTTTTGAATTCCATCTGTGTGTGTATATAGATAATGGGATACATGTGTTTAATACCATGTGTGTGTGTGTGTGTGTGTGTGTGTGTGTGTGTGTGTGTGTGTGTGTGTGTGTGTGTGTACAGATAATGGGACACATGGACGTGATCCGCATCATCAGCGACGGGTTCAACATATACTTTCCCATGATGATCGTTGCGTTGTGTCTGGCCACCTACTACAGCCTGGGCTCAAGACTCCTCTCAGCACTCGGCTTCCAACAGTTCATGTGTGACGACGACCTCACCACTGACCTCATAGAAGAAGGGAAGACTCTTATTAACAGAGGTGTGTGTGTGTGTGTGTGTGTGTGTGTGTGTGTGTGTGTGTGTGTGTGTACCTAGTTGTAATATACATTAAAAGAGTTATGCTCACACTGTCTCGTCTCTAAATCTACTATTATCCAGTTTGCTTTTGAAATCGTGACTATTTCTGGCATTAATGACTTCTATATCAAGTTAATTCCAGGCTTCTATGCTTCTGTGTGTGTGTGTGTGTGTGTGTGTGTGTGTGTGTGTGTGTGTGTGTGTGTGTGTGTGTGTGTGTGTGTGTGTGTGTGTGTGTCTGCCTTCTATATAGATAGGTAGACTTGTATCCTTATTTCTTGTTTGCCTTTCAGAATCTCGTCGGCGGCAGAGGTTAGAAGACAATGCTGCAAGAAGGAAAGATTTTGCTGAAAGGTTTGGTGGCGGGGAGTCGTCAGCCAGTATGTACAGGTGTGTGTGTGTACAGGTGTATGTGTATAGGTGTGTGTGTATGTATAGGTGTGTGTGTTTTCCAGCATGAATTTCAGAGCACAGTTTCAAATTTCCCGGCTTGGGGCATCACTGTTTTCTGAAGGCACTGTTTATGTTGATGTTTTGATGGCACTGTACAAAGAATTACCTGTTTATTCATGCCGGATTATTGATAGTTAACCTGTATTACTATATATTGAATTACTCGTACAACAATTTATATTATCACAAAGGAATAATGTTTAAAACTATCTTATACTAGTAGATAGAGGCTTAAATAGTCTTGAAATTAATGGGTTTCTCTATACTTGGCAAACTCAATATTTACTTCTATTTGCTCATGCTAGATTATTGATAGTCAAGCTGTATCTTCCCTTCAACACTGTACTAATAGCCAGTCATCCTCAGGTCAGCCCGGCAGAGAGTCAAGCTGTATCTTCCCTTCAAACACTGTACTAATAGCCAGTCATCCTCAGGTCAGCCCGGCAGAGAGTCAAGCTGTATCTTCCCTTAAACACTGTACTAATAGCCAGTCATCCTCAGGTCAGCCCGGCAGAGAGTCAAGCTGTATCTTCCCTTAAACACTGTACTAATAGCCAGTCATCCTCAGGTCAGCCCGGCAGAGAGTCAAGCTGTATCTTCCCTTAAACACTGTACTAATAGCCAGTCATCCTCAGGTCAGCCCGGCAGAGAGTCAAGCTGTATCTTCCCTTAAACACTGTACTAATAGCCAGTCATCCTCAGGTCAGCCCGGCAGAGAGTAGAGGAGATGGTACGGCCCCTCAAGCGAGAAGACTCCTCAGAATCCGCCCAGTTGGAGCTCCTTGGAGGGTCACCGAGTATGGCTGACTACGCCTCCCACACCACCACCACCTCCTCCTCCATGGACCACCCCGACGCCGGCCCAGGTCAGGTCAGGTCAGGGGGTCTAGGTCAATACTCCCGGGCACGCACACACAAGCCTGATAAAGAGCTGTTTGATGATGTGTGAGTAAGCAACAGCAACAACATGGCGGGGCTGAACCAGTAGGACTCACAGCTTGGAAATGATTGATAAGTTACAGAGGAAGAGTGTGGGTAAGCAACAACAACAACATGGCGGGGCTGAACCAGTAGGAATCACGTTCTTATAAAATATTTTCAAAAAGTGCTAAAAAATACCGGTTAACTTATTTATTTATTTTTTTGACTTAATATAAATCAAAATATCTTAAACTCACTGAAATTTAAACTATACAATGTTGTTTAATAGTGAATGTTAGTGTGTGAAAAATTGCCATTCTGTGACCGACTAATAAGAAAATGTACTGTTCACTATCACTGTCACTATATGTATTTCTCATCACTATCCTTATGGCATTCACTTTCACTATTATACTCACATAACCCAAGATAATACCAGTACATTAACATACATCACTGTCTCTGTGTGAA
>JAPQNM010001260.1:12500-47500 GCA_029783475.1 Metacarcinus magister | reverse complement strand
TATTGTAAGTATTATCTAAATCAAAAGTGGATTCACGCAAAAATTGTCCGAATCACATTTGTATAAAAGTGAACGACGAGAAATCATGAAACAAACTATTATGATAAGGTGACTATTAATTTATTTTTTTGTGAGTGTGTGTGACTGTTTTATATATATTTGTTTCATATTTTGTGTCTTACGTATGCGATCGTCCCTTACCGAGTGCTTTTTTTGCCTATTGACAATAATCCGAGTTTCCACGAGGCATCAATTTTGAACATTTGATCGGGTTTTTTGTATAACATCAGTAAGTGAGTGTGTTTACCATAATTAAAGTCACGAAGTTAGACTTTCTTTGTCATTTTCATCGTTTTTTAAAATTCTGCAACAAATGTTTTTATTATTATTATATTTGGAATTTGGTATGTTGAAGGGTATTTTTAGGGGAGGCAACAATAATTCTTTACATTGATGGGTGTTTCTGTAACCTAAGTCAAGCAAAACTTAAGTTAAAAAAGAACCATTGTAATAAGTTGAGTGTACTACATAAAAATTGCAAATGTAACACAACACACCCAAGCAATTCATCTTCAATAAAAAGTGAAGGCAAACTTATGACTTTTAACTTTGTAATACATTTTATCTTTAAGTCAAGTGATATTAATAGTTATAGACAGAACAGGACAGACTCTTTGTTCCATGTATAAGTTCTAAATCATGGAAGAGAAGAACAACTGAACAACATTAGAACAAGGGAGAAAATAATACTTGTACTTGATAAGGAGAATAATTATCAATACATACATGGACGCAACCTTCACTAAAGTCCTCCCTAAAGTTGTGTAAATGGATGTCTTGTCTCACCTTGTCAAGTCTAGTTTATAAATTGATGGATACAAGTAAATCACATCAGAGTATATATGTGTATCCTAACCTTTTTCTCTCTTTCATTTCTCTTCCTCCTCTCGATACATAGTGCCTTCTCAAATCCTTCTCTCCCCTCTCCTCCTTCTCTTCCCTCTTCCATCTCTTCTTCCCTCTCCTTCCATCTCTTTCCTCTCCCCTCTCCTTCCATCTCTTCTTCCCCTTCCCTCTCTTCCCCTCTCTCTCTCTCTCTCTCCTCTCATTCAAGATCTTCAAAGCAGTGGGCGTGAGTAGTTACAATGTTGTGTGATTACTTCCTACAGGTCACTGCTACAACAGTATCTACATTCACCTACACCAAAATCAACTAAAAATGACACCTTTTTATTTATTTATTTATTATTATTATTTTTAAACCTTTTCTTCCTCCACACTCACTAACTAACGCGTTCCTTCCTAACTCTGCCAGTATTAACACCACCACACATGTAGCTGTTCAATAAGTCAAAATAACAGTAAATATACAACACTCACCCCAGGTAGCAAGGCACTTCAAACAGGGATGGCCGGAGACTATTATCAACACACCCCAACACGACCCCGGCTCAACCTCCTTCATCTCGATCAAGCACCACCTACGCACCTACACACAACTGACCCAGGACCACCACACTCCCTTACCAAGAAACCACACACACTACCTCTACACCAACACCACTTCTTCCCTCTGACCAACCTCTCGCCCATCTAGCTGACCACTGCCTAGACTGACTCGTTCACTCACCTCCCACCAACACTATATTAACCTTTCCTGTGACAGTTAGTAATGCTTCTATACTTCCTCAACACTAAAAATGTTATAAATACCTTGGAAGCAGCAGGCGTTGATTGGTATTATGTGCAGGTCAAGTTGCATTACAAGTTGACTTAACACACCACACCACCACAACACCACAGCACCACAACACAACACCACGTCCTATCACGGAATCGCTGCTGTCACCTCACATCTGTACACTAGATAAAAAAATATCACAGTGAATTGCAAGCTGCCTACATAACAACACCAAGAAATACAATTAAATCATATCCATTACAACATTAATTTCACAGATAAAAAAAAATTGTGAGTACAGTTTTACGAGACACGAGTTTTCTTTTGGTATGTATTGATAAATATTGCGTTAAAAGCCAAGACATAGAAGGTAACTAGTGCAATATAATCTTGTAGCCTAATAATTCTACTATTGCATCTAGTTTTATGATTCTACGAGGGAATAAAATGTTTGACTTCATACAAAACTAAGAAACAGTTTAAATATTAGTCTAATACATAAAGTTAGGGGGAATACTATGTTAAGAGACAGTTCAAGTACAGTAGAACCTTGCAGTACGAGTGCACCATTATAAGAGTAATTTGCTTTACGAGCTGCGGCTTGTGAGTATTTTTGTCTTGAAATACGAGTGGAAATCTGTAGTACAAGCAATCTTCCTACTAGTTGGCACTGAGCTCACACACGCTCCCCCAACAGTAACAACCTCCATTCTCACAGTGGTTCATGTGTTCATCTCATTGAAGCAACATCACGATTATTGTGTTCAAGTGATTTTTGTGGCTTTTTTGGCATTATGTTGTGCTAATCAATTGTGTTAGCCATGAGTCCAAAGAAAATTAGTGCAAAGGATAGTGCTGATGAGAAGAAAAAGGTTATTACGATAGAATTGAAGAAGGAAATCATCAAAAACACGAGAGAGGAGTGCATGTAGTGGACTCAGCAAACCAATATTACCCAAACACGTCGTAGATCTGCACTTTTTCTGTTTTAAAAATCTATACAAAAAATTTTGGGGTAGTGTTTTTTTAGTTCTGGAACGGATTAATTATATTTCAATGAATTTCAATGGGAAAAATTGATTTGTAAAACGAGTAAATCGCAAAACAAGCTCTGTCATGGAACGAATTAAACTCGTATTGCAAGATTCTACTGTATTTGTCTAATATACAAAGTTAGAGGAAATAAAATGTTTGACTTGATATAAACTAAGTAATAGTTTAAGTATTAGTCTAATATATAAAGTTACACATCCTAACTGCCTTGTTTGAAGCCTTCGTTTGACTAATCTTCTGAAACACACAAAAAGACAAAATTGTAATCAAAACTATGCACATAAAAATATTGATGGCAAATATGATGTATAATTTGAATTAATATCTACTTGTTTTCAATGATTTATTAGTGAAAAAATTGTCAAGATTGTGAAAATAGTTACTAGCTAATAATGAATAATAATGATTGTCTTAAATATTGATAAAGTTACAGATTTTTTGTAATGTAAATTAATGTGTTATACTTTAATAATATGATAAAAACAAATAATTTCATGAAGTAATCTATTCCCACAAAACAATGCTTATCACAGGGACTATTAATGTTTTGTTCATCATTATCTTTCTCATCAGTAGACTAATGACAGTTATATTTCTCTAATTACCATTCAATAACTGTTAACAATCATTAATTTCAGCCACGTCATTCCTAAGTTATTCTATGTCTTAGTATTCTTTGTTAGACATATATATACACAACAATATGTCTTTTAAGAATCCCATATGAGAAGTTATGTATTACTTTAAAATAGAAGGAATATTACTAAATAAATTATATATCTTGTGATTTTTTATATGCCAATCTTATCAAAGTGATTTTAAAAGGTATTATTTTACATCTTCACCTGAATGCTTTAGAGAATTCAGAGTTGTATTTTTACATTACCTGATGCATTCTAAAAAGGTTTTCTTAATTACATTTCCATCGCAAATTCTTAGTTTGTGAGATATTCAATGTTTTCTGAGACCTTCTCTACAAAAAGTAAAGTTTAGTTTGGTTTGAACAAGGTTCTGTTATTTGTCAATGTAGGTTAAGGTTATTTAATCAAAGTGCTTAGAGATACAGCAGTGGTAACGCGTTGTCATCTGCTATTGGTACGGCCTGTGCCTTATTATTTACCTGGTAAAGCATCTTTCAAGTTATGTTAGTTTGATTACGTTGTTAGGTTTGGTTAGTTACGGTTTGGTTCCGTTAGGTTCAGTTATATAAGCTTTTAACCCAAAAGTTAGGCACGTGCCGTATCTATAACCGAACACTATGAGGATACGGCATTCGTTAGAGTATGGTTAGATTAGGTTATGTTAGGTTAGGTTTGGTTATATAAACTTTTTATATTTTATTACCCAACAGTTAGGCATGTGCCATATCTATAAGCGAGCACTTACAGGTATGGTACGGTACAGGTACCTGTAAGCACTGCCTTATTGAATTTAGGTTGTTATGTTATGTTAAAAGATATCAAATGTTTTCTATGACCAAAACTCGGGGGTTGGGCGAGGTGCAGACGCCATTTTCTTTCATAGTCACACAAGTTTTGGGGACCATCAAAGCATTGCACGTTCGTCAATAGGTCATTGTTATGTTAAGTTAGGTCATTGATAGGTTATGTTAGTGATTCTAACACCTTATTTAGTGTAAATCACTGTATTTCGAAAATCTTCCCCCAAAGAACCCCACACACTCACAGGTCCCCAGGCTTGTTGGGGTGATGAGGATATCTTATTATATATACATTTGTGACGGAAATTAATGTTAAAATAATTCAAAATGGATCAAAATCTATACGGTGTTATTTATATCCAGGTGCATTCTGATGAAGATGTAAAATTTTTCCCTGTGATATATTGTAGGTAAGCCAATCCAAGTCCAGTTGAATATAAAGGAAGTTTCTTTTCCATATTACACAAAGACTAAATAAAGTATACATTATTATTGGTAAAGATTGGTAAGACGACCCATTCGATGTCTGAGGTTGAATTTGCATTATAAAGGTAACGAGATATCGAATGAGTCGTCTTATGAATCTTTACGTAACTATCATTATCATTATTGAAGGATATTAATACATGCAATGGAATGTAATTTAACTTAAATTGGAGAGTGTGGAGGCGATGAGGAGAGATTGAGAAAAGAAATGCATTGGTAGGCTACGTTTGTGGTTATTTACCATGGCCTTGGGGATCACGTGCTGGATTATATAAGGCACGTTTGTATTTACCTAGTTGTAGTATAGTTATATAGACCATAATAGGGGAGAACATGGGCTAGCTAAGAGCCTGTGATAATAATGGTGTTGTTATTCACTATGGCCTGGGGAATCACATGCTGTATTTACAGTACCTATTACAACCATTACAAGTTAATACGCTGAATAAATAATCATAGGTGATGTAGACCAGGGGAGTGTTTTTATTAAAGATTTATTCAACTTAAAACTATACAGTGCACAGGATGGGAAAGCCGGAGAATGACGGTCTGGTAAACATCATTAATATAACCAATGAACAGAAGCTGCTGCCTTGTGTAGGTCAACTGGCCTTTTGCAGCCTCCTTATGTTCTGAAGTCAACCTATGAATAATAATCAAGCTTAGTGAGATTATGAAACATTAAGTGAAACATATGTAGATGCAGAGGCAATACGTTAATTAAGATTATTAATTACATTACATCAGTGGTTCACAAACTTGTTCATCTTGTTACCCAATTTAACATGTTAATTAAGATTATTAATTACATTACATCAGTGGTTAACAAACTTGTTCATCTTGTTACCCAATTTAACATGACACATTCATTAGGCGTGTTAAACCTTTCACAAAATGTTGTCAATATTGATGTATATGGCTACACTAAAACATTAGATATATTTCTTTTCTGTCAACCCTTCCATTACCCCCAAAATTATATTACCTGAGACACTTAACGAATTCAATACCAAAGTAGTTTTCGTCATAAATAATACTGTTTTCTTTCTTTTTTCTTTTTGTTAGGGTAAGAGTAACAGTGATTGCAACAAAGTGACTTCAAGCTTCCCTTTGGCAGATTATCTTAAGGAATTCTATACCAACGTAGTTTCCATCATAAATAAAGCTGCTGTTTATTGGATGTAAGAGTAACGCTGATTGCAAGTAGACATGACGACAAAGCAATTTCAGGCTTAACGGTGACCCAAGTAATGTGATTGGTTGATTATTTGAAGGAATTTTTACATTGGCTGTGATAGAATTAGCCTATAGATTCCGAACCCATGATGATATTGTGATTGTATTCATTTGTTTCAATAAGCAAGTCACTCAATCTTTCCTACTAAGGTAGAATCACGTGTGTACATCAGATACGTACACAGTGTAATAATCTTTGAACACACTTTAAATTCCTCCCAAGTGTGTGATGTATCTAATGTGTTTAAGAGTGAATTTCTTATCATTCTTAACTTAACATACACAATTTTTCACACCACCACATCTGTGAATGCAAAAGTGTCTAAATTACTGAACGAACCCCTTTCTACACTGTTCACATTCATAAGTATTCACACCAGTATGTATAAGAATATGTTGAGTGATGGTAACCTTGTGAGTGAATCTTTCCGACACAACCTTAACTTCTCTGATCCCAAACGCCAGTGACACGCCATCACTGGTTAGGAATTATAAATGTGAAGAGTGTGGGAAAACATTCACTTCGGATTAACTCCCTTCTACACATACACACTG
This sequence comes from Metacarcinus magister, assembly GCA_029783475.1. Lineage (NCBI taxonomy): Eukaryota > Metazoa > Arthropoda > Malacostraca > Decapoda > Cancridae > Metacarcinus > Metacarcinus magister. Next base: position 41,048 of record JAPQNM010001260.1, on the reverse strand, counting down.
GAGTGAAGAATTATGAATGTGAACAGTGTGGAAAAAGACTCACCCAGGAAGAGTATATACTTCCTAGTGAATCTTTTTCCACATTTTTACACACATTTCCAATACTACATCAACACTACCACCCATCACCACCTCTACTTTACTGTCTACTTTTGAAATTAACAAACTTTTCCTCCTTTTTCCATGAATTAAATAACTAATCCATTACATCAACACAGGTCATTCTTTACTTTTCTTGAGGATGAAGAAGTCAGGAGTTTTGAAGGTCAGAGGCACTGGTAAATACTTGTGTCATCAGCACAGACCCTACCTTCAATGGCCCTCCAGCACCTGCAAAAGTAATAATAATAATAATAATAATAATAATAATAATCTGTACATGCTCGTAGAAATAATTAGGTTAGGTTTATATTGATATCAATCTATCTATAGTTTCTGACACCTCCTTCGCTCTGTAAACATCTCTCACTAGGATGGCCACGGCAGAAGAGCCTCCACCTCTCCCTCCCTCCTTGCTAGTTCAATCCCTCACCCTCTATCAGAACCTCTTTCATGCATGTACTCCTTCACCCTATCCTTCCATCCTACAACTGGCCTTCCGCTCCTCCTAGAACACTCAGTTTCACTCACATACACTTTCTTCACAAACTCTTAACTTTTCTTCCTCTCAATATGACCAAACCATCTCAAAGTATTTCCTTTCACCCATTCCACTACACCACACACACACACACACTTCACTCTATTTGTACCTTATATACACACTTTCATTGCTCTCACTCACCCTCCCATCTTGTCACGCCACACGCTCCTCTCAGATAACAAAATTAGTCTGTTAAAACTACAATATAATGATTGATAGAAACAAATTCACTGTGAATATTAGTCTGTTAAAACAACAATGATATAATGATTACCGATTTAATGATAGAAAAAGAAAATGCATTAATAATGTATGTTTTTTTTCCCCTTTTTATATATATTTCTTTTTTTTATCATAGAGCTCAATATAATAGAAATATGTTGAACGGAATATTTTTTTTTTTTACATTAAAAGGGTCAAGGCCAAGGGAAAACAACACACATTAAAAAACATCCGCTTGTTGCCAGACCCTGTAAAGAGGACAGTAGGAGAATAGAAGCAAGGGTTAACTTGGGTTAACATTAGGGTGTCTTGACACTCCTCTTTTGAAAGAGTTCAAGTCATAGGCAGGTGGAAAAACAGACAAAGGAAGAGAGTTCCAGAGTTTATCAGTGTAAGGGATGAAAGAGTGAAGATACTGGTTAACTCTTGCATTAGGAAGATGGACAGAATAGGGATGAGAAGAAGTAGAAAGTCTTGTGCAGCGAGGCCGCAGGAGGGGGGGAGGCATGCAGTCAGCATGAAAATAGCGGTAGAAGATTGATAAAGATGCAACATTGCGTAGGTGACTTAAAGAATCAAGAAAGTCAGTTAGAGGAGGAGAGTTGATGAGACGAAAAGCTTTAGACTCCACCCTGTTTAAAAGAGCTGTGTGAGTTGAGCTCCCCCAGACATGTGAGCCATACTCCATACATGGGCGGATAAGGCCCCTGTACAGAGCAAGCAGCTGAGAGGGAGAGAAAAATGGACGCAGACGCCATAGGACACCTAACTTCTTGGAAGCTGATTTAGCAAGAGTAGAGATATGAAATTGCCAGTTTAGATTTTTAGCAAAGGATAGACCGAGTGTGTTTAATGTGGTGGAGAGGGGAAGTTGAGTGTCATTGAAGAAGAGGGGATAGTTATCTGGAAGGTTATGTCGAGTAGATAGTTGTAGAAATTGAGTTTTTGAGGCATTGAACAAAACTAGGTTTGCTCTGCCCCAATCAGAAACAAGTGAAAGATCAGAAGTTGAGCGTCCTATAGCATCTCGCCTTGAGTCATTTAATTGTTGTTGGGTTGGGCGTCTGTTGTACGACGTTGAAAAATGCAAGGTGGTGTCATCAGCATAGGAGTGGATAGGGCATTGAGTCAGATTTAGGAGATCATTGATGATGAATAGAAAGAGAGTGGGTGATAGGACAGAACCCTGAGGAACACCACTGTTGATAGTTTTAGGAGAAGAACAATGAACGTCCACTACAGCAGTAATAGACCGGTCGGAAAGGAAACTAGAGATGAAGGTACAGAGAGAAGGATAGAATCCGTAGGAGGGTAGTTTAGAAATTAAAGATTTATGCCAGACTCTATCGAAGGCTTTCGACAGCAAAGGGGGGGAAGTAGAGGGGGTTAGAGTGGAAACCATACTGGCAATCAGAGAGAAGGTTGAGCTGATAGATGCCTCATTATCTTCTTGTTAAGGACAGATTCAAAGGCTTTAGAAAGGCAGGAAATCAAAGCTATAGGGCGGTAGTTAGAAGGATTGGAGTGAGTGGTCACCCTTTTTAGGGACAGGTTGAATGTGAGCAAACTTCCAGCAAGAAGGATAGGTAGAAGTAGAGAGACACAGACGAAAGAGTTTGACCAGGCAGTGAGCGAGTTTGGAAGCACAGTTTTTGAGAACAACAGGAGGGACTCCATCCGGACCGTAAGCCTTCCGAGAATCAAGGCCAGAGAGGGCCTGGAAAACGTCATAATAAAGAATTATAATTTTAGGGATGAAGTAGTCAGAGGGTGGAGGAGTAGGAGGAATTAGACTGTTAAAAGTACAATGATATAATGATTGCTGATTGAATGATAGAAACAAACTCACTGTGAATAGAAGTGATCACATGTTGAGAATCACCAACTTGTCATCAGTAATGAGCACTTTGACCCAAGTTTTCCTGCAGGAGGTGACGGCACAAAGGAACAGTGTTAGGTCATCCTTCCTCTTCCCGGCAAACTTCAGCGGGAGCTTCACCAGTACCTGTTAAGATGATAATTATTATAAGGTGATGCGCTTGAACAAGGTAAATACAGAGGTGTAATAATATTAGAAGGAATAGTGTACTCAACACATCTGTCAAGGTTTCAGGCGGGGGTCACCATTATTACCTCGCAAAACGTCTTTCAAGTTATGTTAGGTTGGTTAGGTTATGTTAAGTTATGGTTGTTAGGTTAGGTTACGTTTATAATATGGTTAGGTTAATTCAGTTCAGTTATATAAGATTTTTACATTTTATTACCCAAATCCAGAAAAAAATCAAAGGTTGAAAACACTTTTGGGTAATAAAATGTAAAAATTTTATGGTATTATTTTACATCTTCACCATAACGCTTTAGAGAATTCAGGGTTATATTTTTGCATTACCTGAGGCATTCTGAGGTTTTCTTAATTAAATTTCCGTCACAAATTCTTAGTTAGTGAGGTATTCAATGTTTTCTGTGAGACCACCTCTTCGAAAAATAAAGTTTAGTTTGGTTTAAACAAGGTTATGTTATTTGTCAATGTAGGTTAAGGTTTCGTTACATTAATATAGAAGCTATCAAATGTTCTCTATGACCAAAAGTAGGGAGTTGGACGAGGTGCAGACACAAGACGGGGACGTAAACAAACGCCATTATGGTGAAGATGTAAAATTTTACCCATTTTATATAACCGAACTTAACCTAACTTAACATAACCATAACCTAACCTAACAATAACTTAACATAATCTAAACAACCTAACCTAACTTCAAAGACGTTTTGCGAGGTAAATAATGGTGAGCCCCGCCTGAAACCTTAAAAGCTGCGTTGAGTACACTATGTATAGTATGTAGGGAAGGAGAGAAAAAAGAAAGGGCAGAAGGCCTTATTCTGCACTTTTACCCAGAAATCAATGAAAGATATTTGACTTCATAACAATACTGAAGAAAATGGTGTAATATTTTTCCTGTATTACTTGATCATTTTTTACTAACACCACCACACCACCACCACCACAACAAATATTACGTAACACAAAAATCTATGCATCTCACTCCTTCACTAAATCCACCTGTAAATTTGTATGTATATAACCTAATTAATTTTAAGGTTATTATACTCACTACATTTTCGTTGTAAATCAATAGTTTGGGAAATATTCAATGTTTTCTTGGAGTACAAATATGGCGGTGTGGCCGGTTTCACACACGCCATTTTGTTCCCCTGCCACACGCCATTTTGACTTTCTTTCTTCCCTCCCACACCATATTAACTTACTTTCTTCCCACTCTTAAGTTTCTATCTAGCTAACCCAAGGAAATAAAGTGTTTGTTTGTAAGGAAATATTTAGGTTAAGTTAGTAATCCTGGTCTATTTTGCTTTTTTCATTTCTAGCTAAATTATTGTATATCTCGATGAGGATATTTAGGTTAAGTTAGGTTAGGTTAAGTTAGGTTAGTGATTCTGGCACCTATTCATTTCTAATTGATATATTTCATTTTATCGTAAATTACTGATATATTCCGTCTTGACCCCAAAAATATCTTACAATGTATAATAATAATAATAATAATAATATGCATTAGCGATCAAAACTAATGAAAAAAAAAGAATCTAATAATAATGAAACACATCAATAAATCTATATATAGGAGAAAAAAAAGTGTTTGAAATCCCACATGTGAATTGAGTAAAACTATATCAAATGTATTCTAATAACCTATCTAATCATCAAAAGGTGTGCTGCAAGTTTTCACCAACACTAAATACCCACATTAAGCCCAAAATACCTTAATAATGGATATAAAATTGGATATTCATTGAGCTTACCGGTGTAACACGTCTAACTCCTCTTCCTCTTCTTCTTGTGACCGTTTCTTCCTCCTCCCTCGTGGCATTACTTAAACACAGCTATGAACACACACTAAATATATCATTCTTATTAATATAAATTGCTTTGTTATACTATTGATGCAAAACTATGTATGAAAAGGTTAGAAGGAAGTTAGTTAATAGCGAGCCGAAGTGGGAAAACATATCCTGCTTATATAAAAACTTACTATATTATTTCAAAGCTTTTAATACAAACTCACCTTTAATATTACCAGGAAAAAAACACGAATAAAAAGCTGAAAGAGAAGTAGGAACCGAAACATAACATTGAACCGAAAATGTATATTGGCGTCAGGCTCAAAATTCGATCTTGATGTAGTAAATGTGACAAATGGCTTTTAATTTCTCAGCATCGAAGCCTTTTTAACGGTAACTCCTGCGGAATAAAAGGAAAGGAAAGGCTTGGGGTTAATTTCTATCCACTGCTCAAGGGTTGTTAAGGAAAATTAATGTCATCCTTGTCTCTCATATCATACAACAAACTAATGTGTATAAATGTAGAAACATACTCGCCTCCAAGCTAGACAATTGATTTAATGCCGTGTCCCTCTGCCTTTTGAGGAGGGGAACTCTCTTATATAAATAATAATGATAATAATAATAATAATAATAATAATAATAATAAATATGCTGCTCTCGTCAATATAGTTTACAGTTATTAAATATTTCTGGAAACCACTAGAAATTTATGTATGAATTAAGTATTAAACTATAGATGATTCACACTGTATAACCAGCACAATAATTACATTTCAAAATTAGTAGGTTTGAATAGGTTAGTTTAGATTATTATTATTACTCCATTCAACTAACGATGCTAGGTTAGGTGAGGGAAAGTTCAATTCAGTTAAAAAAAAAAAGAAGAAAAAAAAAGGAGATTTAAGCCTCACTCATACATATTTAAAAGAGTCTATGTATAAAATTGGTTTGCAAATAAGGTGGTAAGTGATTGGAACAGACTCAGTGATTAAGTAATTAGTGCATAGACGATAGGGAAGTTTTAAAAGAAGATTACATAGACGGCTTTATGGATGGGGATGAGAGGTGGATGTAGGTAGTAAGGGAGTATTGGAGTAACAGGAGTAACAGGACTGCCTCACCACACCACGAGCTCTGCAACAAGCCCACGTGACAACAGCCTAACAAGTGTTACGTTGTTACATAACGAAGCCTGTTAACTGTTCCTTAACACTCCTACACTTGAATAACGAGGGCCTGTCATTTTGAACCAAACATCAAACATTGTACACACACACACACACACACACTAAAGCCACACCGCCCACCAGGTGCACAGGGGCGTAGCCAAGGCGCCAGTCAATGGGTTAAATTCAGGACACAAGTATACGGCTAACAAACTATTTCCACCCACCAAAACGAGGGTGGCGTAACAAGATGTTCTCCAAAACATTGTGGTCTAGTAGTTGTCTATAAACCACATCAAGTGATTTACCTTGGGGCAGCAGGTGAGGGACGGCCAGTGGGGCAGTGGAGGCAGTAGTGTTGTAGAGTGTCGGCTCGTGGCGCGGCGCACACCTGACACTGTGTGAAGGAAGCCGCAGACGGGCAGAGACAACGTTGTGCCTCGGAACCATGAGGCCCTGCCGACGGTACGAGTATTTGTGGAGGCAAACAGACTCGTAGTGGAGGATGGTAATGCTGCAGGGCCTCTCTGCATCCCTGCGGCGCCGTACAGGGAGAAGAGCAGCGGAGCGGACCCTGGAGAGGTAGCATGTCTGGGAGAGGGGCGCCTAGAGGCAACCACTAGAATTGCGCCCCCCCCACCTCCCTCTCAGGAGTGGGGGTGGGTGGCGAGCGTTGCGAGCCTAATCAGCTGGGGGATTTGGAAAATCTAGCTATTTCATAGTAGTTTTTAAGGGAAATTGTGAGAGGTTTTTGTTCACCCAAATAAGGGAAACATTGATCAGGTTTTAGAATTTAGTAGTCAGGATAGGACACGTGGAAATGGGTACAAGGTAGAAAAACTTAGATTCAGGACAGACCTAGGTAGATATTGGTTCACTAACAGAGTGGTGAACGATTGGAATAGGCTGGGTAGACACGTAGTAAGTGGTGAGTCAATAGATAGCTTTAAAAGACGGTTGGATCAGAGTATGGATAGGGATGACAGGTGGGATGGATAAATATTGGATTATTACAAGGGTGGGGGGCAAGGAGCTGCCTCGTGTAGGTCATCAACTGGCCTCTTGCAGTCTAATAATTTCTTATGTTAACAGCCTAATTTAAGTATTAAGATCGACAATTTTTTTTATTTATGCACAAGTAGTTAATTATTAATTAAATTATAGCCTACTAGCAATCTCTATAGTAATGTATGTAGAATATATCCAATACATTTGTAACCAAAACATAATTTTAATTTGTAAAATATAGACAATTATGAATAAACTTGAATAAATAGATATCCGAGATTACTGTTGTCAGTTGTAGTTAGTTTGTTTCATGTATGTACAAATTTTACTCAAGTACAGATTTAAGAATGAAAATACTCTAAGAAAATTAAACTTAATTAACTGGTTTTAGAAAACAAAAATAAAAGCTATATCATAAACTATTTTAAATCACCATAGCCTACATTATCTGAAGTCATTGATATAACCAGCCTGCCACACCATCATCACCACCATCAGTGTTCCTTCATCATCATCACCTTAAATCACCATAGCCTACATTATCTGAAGTCATTCATTCATACGTAACTTTTTGTCATTAAGATATCACATATTTTTACAAATGAGTCTACACTCCTATTCATCAGCTCTTTGTTGATAACCTTTCATAATGGACAGTATATCATACCCTGAATTAATGGTAGCACTGAGAATCTTGATGCACTATCCAGCTGTTTCTAGCTAAGTGTGTTAATTAGTTGTACAATTTAAGATGGGCGCATCAGCAGAGTGTAGCTTCCGCTGGGCCCTCGGGTTTGTCCCAGGTTAAGTTAGGTTAGGTTCGGTTCAGCTAGTATCGGTTATATAAGATTTTTACATTTTATTACCCAAATCCAGGAAAAAATCTAAGGTTGAGAACCCTAACTTTTGGGTAATAAAATGTAAAAATTTTATATAACCGAACCTAACCTAACCATAACATAGCCGTAGCCTAACCTAACCATAACTTAACCTAACCTAACTTCAAAGACGTTTTGCGAGGTAAATAATGGTGAGCCCCGCCTGAAACCTTGACAGATGTGTTGAGTACACTATGCATAGTATGTAGGGAAGGAGGGAAAAAAGAAAGGGCAGAAGGCCTTATTCTGCACTTTTACCAATACTTTTTCTTATTTATTTTCTATTGTGTTTACTTTTTAGTTAGTGTTGTGATGTTTTGTTTTGTTCAATAAAACAAAGAATATGCAAATGTTTTACTAATGTTGTTAGGAAGGAACTGTGTTCCATACTATTTATAAAGTCTGAGCCAATACATGTATCCTGTATGTATTCTACCACACACCCACACCACACCACCACACCACCACACCACACCATCACCACAACACCACACCACCATCACCACCACACCACCATCACCATCACCACACCACCACCACACCACCACACCACCAACACCACACCACACCATCACAACATCACACTACCATCATACCACACCACGCCACCACCCCCATCACCACACCACACCACCACCACCACCACCATCATCATCATCATCAGCCCACAGCACCATCATTATCATCAGCCCACAGCACCACGCCACAGTCCACCACAGTCACATCTGTAATGGAGTGGTGTTGTTCTGCCGCCAACACAACCTCAAGACCGTCCACCACCTTGCCGAAGGTATACCCATTACAGGACGTCTTGACCTGGGTGATGATGCGGAACTGAGCACCTTGGGAAGGGTCACTTGACCACCCACACACACTCCCTGCCTGCACTAACGACTTGTACTGAACAGTGTTAAGGTGAGGCAGCAAGGCAGCTCCTCCCTCCCCATTGTTGTACTGATGGTCTCCACCTCTCACCTCCCGCCACAACCCCATGCAGTCCACCGCCTCGAACATATTGGTGCTAGCATAGCTGGTGCCGCGCTGCCCCGTACACAACAATATGAAGTGTCTGCCCCGCATAGTGTCTGGGTCCAGACGGATCAGCACGCGACGCGACGCACTGCCGGGCCACGCCAGGTCCAGGAACACCAGGCAGGGAGGAGCGGCTGGCACCACCTGGTCCATCTGTACACACAAACAAACAAACAAACAAACACACGGTGAGAAAAACACATCATATGTGTCACACACAAACATAATAATAATAATAATAATAATAATAATAACAATAGAAACAAATAATAAGATACTACTAATAATAAAAATAATAATGAAAAAAATAATAATAATAACAATAATAATAAAATATTGATAATAATAGAAATAAAGGAAGAAAAAAAAGATAAAATATATATATATATAAACAATTTAAATAATAATAATAATGCTACAACTACTAGTACTACCAATATTACTACAACAACAACAACTACTACTATTAAAAATATTAATAATGATAAAAAATATTGATTAAAATAATAATAAAATGATTCTTTGTAATAACATAACAATGATAATGAAAATAAAAATTATAATTACAACAATATTACTTATCATATTAAAGAAAAAAAAATAATGATATTAACAAAATTAATCATAATAATAATAGTTAAAATAGCAATAATATTAATACTAATAATGATAATACCAATTACAATAATAACAATAATAATAATAATTGTTATAACAAAAATAATAATAATTGTTATAACAAAATAGTTACAATACTACTACTAATAATAGTAATATCAATAGTAAAAATAATAATAATAATAATAATCATTATTATTTGTATTATTCAACCGAAGCCTGAAGGAATAAAATTATAATATAAAAATTATAATAATAGTAATAATAATACAATAATAATATTAATAATAATATTAATAATAACAGTAAAAACAAAAATAATAATAAAAAAAAAAAATTGTAATACTTATACTACTAATAACAAAATTAATCAAAACATGAATTATAATATCTATAACGATAATAATAATAATAATAATAACATTAATAACGATAATAATAACAGTAATTAATAATAATAATAATAAAGGAATGTATAACAATATTTATGATAAAATTGATAAAAATACCAATTATAATAATAAAAAAAATTATTGAAATATTAATAATAATATAACGAATTACAATAATATATATATATATATATATATATATATATATATATATATATATATATATATATATATATTATTTTATCCTTTACCCGTGGCTGTGGTAGGCTCAATGGAAGCCTTAGATGGTTGGTCTCCGCCCGTTAGTAGTGCGAGTTAGATTTTTAAAACTTAGGCCTCGTTTCATAAAGAGAGGCTCATGCTGCCAGCGGAAGCTCCTCGCGCATATAGCATTGCAGTCCTGTCGAGGATAGTGTTATGGCAGCATGTGGGTGATCTTAGGCCACTCGGCGGTAGTAGCAATGAAAAGTGGCCAGCACGTGCCGGGATTCTAACTCGGGACCCTGAGCTGGTATGCCCGACCACTAGGCCACCGCCTACCCTAATATATATATATATATATATATATATATATATATATATATATATATATAATGAATGAAAAGAAAGGAATGAATATGTAAAGGTAAGAAGAGAAGAAGAAGAGATATCAAAAAGATATAGTTGACAAATACAAGGAAGAACCAAAGCTGTTTTATAGATTTATTAATGGAAAAATATAACACAAATAAATTATAACTATATTGAAGGAAAATAATGAAGTATATGAGGACCCGAAAGAAATGAGTGAAGTGCTAAATAAGAATTTTCATCAAGTATTTACAACTGAATCTGACTTTATTTAAAAAGCCACAAGGACAAGTGAGGAAAAACGAGATGTGGGAAATCAAGATAAGTCAAAACGAGATAGAAGAAATGATGAAGGAATTGGATGAAAGAAAAGCTATAGGACCAGATGGAGTATCAGGATACATATTGAAGGAGTGTAGACAAGAAATGGCTGAACTAATTCATCATATAATTGAGTGTTCTATTAAAACAGGAAAAGTCTCTAAAGACTGGAAAAGAGCTGATATAATGCCTATTTACAAGAATGGAAACAAAGAAAAACCACTTCATTATAGACCAGTGTCATTGAGCAGCATAGTGTGCAAGATATGTGAGAAGGTCATCAAGAAACAATAGACTGATTACTTAGAAAGAGAAGGAATAATATCAGATAGACAATTTGGATTCAGAACAGGAAGATTGTGTGTCACCAACTTATTAAGTTTTTATTCAAGAGTAATAGATATAACACAAGAAAGAGATGGATGGGCGGATTGCATATATTTAGACTTAAAAAAGTATTTGATAAGGTTCCGCACAGGAGATTACTATGGAAGTTGGAACACATTGGAGGATTGAAAGGAATATTAAACAACTGGATGGAACACTACCTCAAAGGAAGGGAAATGAGAACAGTAGTAAAGGATGAACAATCAGAATGGAGACAAGTGAAAAGTGGAGTACCACAGGGATCAGTTTTGGCGCCAATAATGTAAATGACATGACAGAAGGAGTAAGCAGTTACATAAGTCTGTTTGCAGATGATGCAAAATTACTAAGAATGATAAGAAACCACAAGGATTGTGAGGAGCTACAGAATGATATAAACAAGATATATGAATGGAGCAAGACATGGGAAATGGAGTTTAATGCAAGAAAATGCCATGTATTGGAAATGGGAAAAAGTGCAATGAGACCCTCATGGATGTATAAGTTAGGACAAAATATTATATCAATAGCAAAAAAAGGAGAAAGATTTAGGAGTGGTAATACAAGACAACTTATCACCAGAGAAACATATAAATAAAATATTTGGTGACATTAAAGAATATACAGATGGCTTTTCATTTCCTAGATAAAGATAGGATGAGAAAAATTATAACTACAATGATCAGACCAAAACTGGAATATGCAGAAGTAATATGGTCCCCGCACACACACACACACACACACACACACACACACACACACACACACACACACACACACACATGGTCCCCGCACAAGAAAAAACCAGTGTTGAAATTAGAAAGAATACATAGAATTGCAACTAAGATGGTGCCAGAATTGGAAGACTTAACATATGAGGAAAGATTAAAAGAAATGCACTTAACAACATTGAAAGAAAGAAGAGAAAGAAGGAGACTTAATCACAATATATAAATAGATGAACAACCTCAAGGAAACAGATAAAAAAGACCTAACATTGAGACGAAAGGGAGAGGAAAGAACTTTAAGTTGACACAAGAAAAAAATTGCAAAAAGGAATTGGCTTGAACGAAAAAAAATAAATAAAAAAATAAATAAATAAATAAATAAATAAATAAATAAATAAATAAATAAAAGTTTTCCCCCCAAAATGATATATACTTGGAATGGACTGAAGGAAGGAAGAGGTGATAATGACAAAGAATGTACATCAACTGAAGGAAAAACTAGACATATATAGATGCGGAGACAAGACCAGACGAGTGCAGCTCAGGCCCTGTATACTACAACTAGGTAAACACACACACACACACACACACACACACGAGAGTTCTAGGAAGCCTCTCCTCTATATTCTCTCCTATGAAGGACGAAAACACAGGATGCAGAGAGGGAGGGAAGAGTAAAGTCTCCCTGAACCTTAGATGCATTGTCTTGGTTACTCCCTTGTAATGAGGATGTAAGTAAAGTATAGAGATAGATAGATTGTTATATTTATCAATACTATTTATCTATCATTATCATTATTTTTATTATTATTATCATCATACTTACTGTTGATCATTAGCATCATTGTATCACTACCATTATTATCATTATCATTGTGTATTGGACCCTCGAACATCACCCATTTATGAGACTGACCTGACGCAGTGTTTTGGCCGGAGTGTACTTCTCTTCTCTTATGTGGGTCTAGGGGCTAAGTGTATGTATGTATATATATGTGCATGGGTGTGTGTATGTGTGCCTTGTCTTGGCTACCCACGTTTAGGGAAATTACAGCCTGGTATATAGATAGATCAATTATCATCCAATGCACAAAGGGGGTTGGTGGTAGAAGGATGAATGTTGTATTGAATGGTGAACTGCTATAAAAGTTGCAATGTTTTGAATATTAAGTGTTCAAGATTACTGTAGATGTAGGAATAGAGACAGAGGTGGTGTAGGATCAATGATGTAGGAAAGGTGTTGGGTGGAATGAAGGTGTTTAGTTGTAGAGCGATGAATATAAAGAGAAGGTTGTATGAAGGAGTAGCTGTGACCACTGCACTATATGAGGCTGAAACATGGAGTGTGGCAGCAGCAGGGAAGAAGAGATGGAATGTAATGGAGATGAGGTGTCTGAGGAGTATGTGTGGAGTAATGCGTATGGACTGAGTGAGAAATGAGGTTTAAAGGAGAACGTGAGTTGGCTAGTCAAGCAGGGCAGTGTGTGTTGAGGTGGTTTGGACACATGCAGGCCAAGGCTGTGAGTCTGTCTTCACCACAAAACCAACCCTCCACCCACATGCTGGCGGGCAACAACTGTAGGGCACAAGTCCCTGACCCACCTGCACGGTGACTGCACGGGGGGGCAAGGGCTGCTCCTGCAGGGAGTGGAGGTACAGGCGGCCGTCCTTAAGGCTGATTCTTCCGTGTCTACTCTGCAGTTCTGCACGGTGAACAGCGAACACCAGGCCGTCCTGCAGCAGCTTCCTGACAGGCTGTGTCAGACTGCGCAAGTCATCCACCTGCAAGGGATGACGTGGTAAGTGGAAGGAACAGCAGCTTGGCAAAAGAAAGTTACATTGGGAAAGTGTTCACCAGGAAACACTTGTTTGGAGAGAGAGAGAGAGAGAGAGAGAGAGAGAGAGAGAGAGAGAGAGAGAGAGAGAGAGAGAGAGAGAGAGAGAGAGAGAGAGAGAGAGAGAGAGAGAATGAAGGGCTGTATGATAACAATGAGTAATGTCAAAAAGGAAGGAGTATGTGAATGAGAAGACCAAAGGGAAGCAGAGTATCAGGAAAGAAAGAGAAAGATGACATTGTAAAGCTAAGATTCAGTGAGTGTGTGTGTGTATGTGTGTGTGTATGTGTGTGTGTATGTATGTGTGTGTGTGTATGTGTGTGTGTGTGTGTGTTAAGAAGCTCACTGCAGCAGGAGGGAACCTTGGGCCGGACTCCCTCACCTTGAAGGATGTGTTGTGCGTGTGTGCGTGTGTGTGTGTGTGTGTTAAGACTGTGTTAAGAGGCTCACTGCAGCAGGAGGGAACCTTGGGGCCGGACTCCCTCACCTTGAAGGATGTGTTGTGCGTGAGGAGGCTCACTGGTGGGGTGGTCAATGCTGCATCTCTCTGCCTGTTTACAAGGTTGACGAGGGCTTCCACAGCATAGCAGACAGGGAACTGCCCCGCCTCAGGCACAGCATGTCTGAGGCGACAGGCGGGGCACGTGACCTGACCTTGGTCCATAAGTGCCTCTGTACATATGGAACAAATGGTATGTCCACACGGTAGAGTGCGCGGACGTCTTACGGTGTCATCAAAAATAACAAGACACACTGGACAGTCCTCGGCGTTGTTGTCCTGGAACAAAGAGGCAGCATGAAGGAGCGAACACACCAGGAACACACACGATGCAGCCGTGCGAGTGCAGGGACAGAACACACTTTGAAAAGGAGGGAGGGGAGACTAGGCCTATCCTTGGATCCCTGTACTACAGCAATCATGCAGGGCAAACCCCCCCCCCTCCCCTTCCTCACACACATACTCATACATAGCAAACTAGTCCTGCCTTGCCCCAACACTGTTACAGGTGAAGACTCACCATGGTTCAGACTCCCTGCTTCACCTGCTGCCTTGTTGTCCTGCCTTCAGTGTACACGATGCACCGTCAATTAGCCTGTAGGGAACAACAACATTCATTAACAAAGACATCACCTCACACCACCACTACCCATTTTTCAATTTACGATCACCGTGTAGTTGCATACCGTATATTACGGCGCACAAGTCGACTTCTTGAGCTGTAAAAATCTATCCAATGTTTTTCCGCTGGTCACGCGGAGCAAATTTTCCACAGACATAACAAAAGTTGTCTGGGTGATGTACACAGCCTCTCCTATTCATGATCTAACACAATGAACACAGTTAAAACATTAATCACACAGAGCAAGAGCTACACGTAGCACACGTGACGGCAGCGCAAACGACACTGAGAGTTACCAAGAACATACGGACGAGTATTTGGGGCTTGTACATAATACAGCGCCATTGTAATACAGCGCCATTATAATACAGCGCCATTATAATACAGCGCCATCATAATACAGCGCCATCATAATACAGCACCATTATAATACAGCGCCATTATAATACAGCACCATTATAATACAGCGCCATTATAATACAGCGCCATTATAATACAGCACCATTATAATACAGCACCATTATAATACAGCACCATTATAATACAGCGCCATTATAATACAGCGCCATTGTAATACAGCGCCATTATAATACAGCACCATTATAATACAGCGCCATTATAATACAGCGCCATTATAATACAGCGCCATTATAATACAGCGCCATTATAATACAGCGCCATTATAATACAGCACCATTATAATACAGCACCATTATAATACAGCGCCATTATAATACAGCGCCATTATAATACAGCGCCATTATAATACAGCGCCATTATAATACAGCGCCATTATAATACAGCGCCATTATAATACAGCGCCATTATAATACAGCGCCATTATAATACAGCGCCATTATTATACAGCGCCATTATAATACAGCGCCATTATAATACAGCGCCATTATAATACAGCGCCATTATAATACAGCGCCATCATAATACAGCGCCATTATAATACAGCACCATTATAATACAGCGCCATTATAATACAGCGCCATTATAATACAGCGCCATTATAATACAGCGCCATTATAATACAGCACCATTATAATACAGCGCCATTATAATACAGCACCATTATAATACAGCGCCATTATAATACAGCGCCATTATAATACAGCGCCATTATAATACAGCGCCATTATAATACAGCCCCATTATAATACAGCGCCATTATTATACAGCGCCATTATAATACAGCGCCATTATAATACAGCGCCATTATAATACAGCGCCATTATAATACAGCGCCATTATAATACAGCGCCATTATAATACAACGCCATTATTATACAGCGCCATTATAATACAGCGCCATTATAATACAGCGCCATTATAATACAGCGCCATAATAATACAGCGCCATTATAATACAGCGCCATTATAATACAGCATCATAATACAGCGCCATTATAATACAGCGCCATTATAATACAGCGCCATTATTATACAGCGCCATTATAATACAGCGCCATTATAATACAGCGCCATTATAATACAGCGCCATTATAATACAGCACCATTATAATACAGCGCCATTATAATACAGCACCATTATAATACAGCGCCATCATAATACAGCACCATTATAATACAGCGCCATTATAATACAGCGCCATTATAATACAGCGCCATTATAATACAGCACCATTATAATACAGCGCCATTATAATACAGCGCCATTATAATACAGCGCCATTATAATACAGCGTCATCATAATACAGCCCCATTATAATACAGCGCCATTATAATACAGCGCCATTATAATACAGCGCCATTATAATACAGCGCCATTATAATACAGCGCCATTATAATACAGCACCATTATAATACAGCGCCATTATAATACAGCGCCATTATAATACAGCGCCATTATAATACAGCGCCATTATAATACAGCGCCATTATAATACAGCGCCATTATAATACAGCGTCATCATAATACAGCGCCATCAACCTTCTCTACCGATAACATTAATATAGTCTACGGACTTCCTATAAAAACCCTTGTGGATCTTAAGCTTAAATTCACGTGTACATATTGTACATAACACCCAAGTAAGGTAAAGTTTAGTTTGCTTTGAACTAGGTTGTTATTTGACAATATACATATACATAAACTACCCTCCTACGGATTCTATCCTTCTCTCTGTACCTTCGTCTCTAGTTTCCTTTCCGACCGGTCTATTGCTGCTGTAGTGGACGGTCATTGTTCTTCTCCTAAAACTATCAACAGTGGTGTTCCTCAGGGTTCTGTCCTATCACCCACTCTCTTTCTACTATTCATCAATGATCTCCTAAATCTGACTCAATGCCCTATCCACTCCTATGCTGATGACACCACCTTGCATTTTTCAACGTCGTACAACAGACGCCCAACCCAACAACAATTAAATGACTCAAGGCGAGATGCTATAGGACGCTTAACTTCTGATCTTTCACTTGTTTCTGATTGGGGCAGAGCAAACCTAGTTTTGTTCAATGCCTCAAAAACTCAATTTCTACAACTATCTACTCGACATAACCTTCCAGATAACTATCCCCTCTTCTTCAATGACACTCAACTTCCCCTCTCCACCACATTAAACACACTCGGTCTATCCTTTGCTAAAAATCTAAACTGGCAATTTCATATCTCTACTCTTACTAAATCAGCTTCCAAGAAGTTAGGTGTCCTATGGCGTCTGCGTCCATTTTTCTCTCCCTCTCAGCTGCTTGCTCTGTACAGGGGCCTTATCCGCCCATGTATGGAGTATGGCTCACATGTCTGGGGGAGCTCAACTCACACAGGTCTTTTAAACAGGGTGGAGTCTAAAGCTTTTCGTCTCATCAACTCTCCTCCTCTAACTGACTTTCTTGATTCTTTAAGTCATCGCCGCAATGTTGCATCTTTATCTATCTTTTACCGCTATTTTCATGCTGACTGCTCTTCTGAACTTGCTAACTGCATGCCTCCCTCCCTCCCGCGGCCTCGCTGCACAAGACTTTCTACTTCTTCTCATCCTTATTCTGTCCATCTTCCTAATGCAAGAGTTAACCAGTATCTTCACTCTTTCATCCCTTACACTGGTAAACTCTGGAACTCTCTTCCTTTGTCTGTTTTTCCACCTGCCTATGACTTGAACTCTTTCAAGAGAGGAGTGTCAAGACACCTCTAATGTTAACTGGATCTCCACCCCTTCATTCTATTCTCCTACTGTCCTCTTTACAGGGTCTGGCGACAAGCGGGATTTTTTTTTTACTTATTTGTTTTCCCTTAGCTATTGCCCTTTTAATGTATACACATACAGTAGGTTAGGTTAGGTTAATTTCGAAGGTAGTAAATGTTTTCTATGAGCACAAATAGCAGGTTGGGCCAGGTGCAGACGCTATATTCTTCCATAGCCACATGCAATGTTCTTCCCTAGCATGAATAAGTGTGTGTGTGTGTTGGTGGGTTTCTATATGGCCATCAATGCATTGCACATTCATGAATAGGAAGTTGTTAGGTTATGTCAGGTTAGGTTAGTGATTCTGGTACATATCTTGTTTCTAGTGTAAATCACTGTATTTCATCTTCCCCAAAAGAAACCTGCATTCCCACAGGTTCCTTAAGCATGTTGGGGGTAGTGAAAATATTTCTTAATATATGCATTTGCGATGGAAAGGAATATCAAAATCATTCGAACTGTATCAAAATCTATACGAAAAATAAGTTATTTTGATCCAGGTGCATTATTGTGAAGATGTAAAGGTATTTCTTTACAACTACTGCTCCACCTCTTTCTTTTTTCTCTCTTTCCCTACATACTATACATAGTGTATTCAACACATCTGTTAAGGTTTCAGGCGATGCTCACCATTATTTACCTCGCAAAACGTCTTTGAAATTATGTTATGTTGGTTATGTTGTATTAAGTTATGGTTAAGTTAAGGTTGTTAGGTTAGATTACGGTTATGTTATGGTTCGATTAAGTTCGGTTCAATTAGGTTCGGTTATATAAGATTTTAAAATTTTATTACCCAAATCCAGAAAAAATCTAAGTTGCGAACCCTAACTTTAGGGTAAAAAAATGTATAAATCTTATATAACCGAACCTAACCTAACTTAACCTAACCATAACTTAACCGTAACTAAACCTAACAACCTTAACCTAACCATAACTTAACATAACCTAACCAACCTAACATAACATAACTTCAAAGACGTTTTGCCAGGTAAATAATGGTGAGCACCGCCTGAAACCTTAAGAGATGTGTTGAATACACTATGTATAGTCTTAGGGAAAAAGAAAAAAAAGAAAGAGGTGGAGCAATAGTTGTAAAGAAATACCGATGTAATAATTTACCTTAAAATTTTTTCTGAAACCAATTTAATTCTCAGCAACATGAATCTCGATTTGGTTAAGAGAGTACGATCATCACCTCTTGTATTCCTCTGTCCAAGTGTTATTAACTTTTGTAACTTTACTTCTCCACTCTTAAGTCAAAAATGTATCTGCATGAGTTGGTTCAAAGTGTTTGTTTGTGTGTGACGCCAGTGTGTGTGTGTGTGTGTGGCCTGCCTCACTCCGCCAGTGTGTGTGTGTGTGTGTGGCCTGCCTCACTCCGCCAGTGTGTGTGTGTGTGTGTGTGGCCTGCCTCACTCCGCCAGTGTGTGTGTGTTAGGTACTCACCCTTGCTCGTCCACACTCACTCAACTTGCTTTTCCAAACAGTGAAGCACAACACTTTGTAAACTGCGTCGTGGGTGCTCACAGTCTCACACGTGATCAGGTCCTAAAGTTGACTCTTGACTTGGACTTGGGTTTGGGTTTGGAGTCAGTATTGCTACCGCAGGAATACATTTTGTACCGTACGCTGAAAATGTACCGTTGTGGCATGCGAGAGTGAAGCCAAAGACTATTAAGGGAAGACAGGAAAGCTTCTATCTAAAGCGAATAAGAAAATGTGATGTTGATATTGACCAGCAGGTATACCCGCTTACGTCGTCTGCAGGTGTACGGTCTCTTCTTCATCTTCTTAAGAACATAAGAACATAAAAATGAGGAGACTGCAAGAGGCCAGTTGATGACCTACACGAGGCAGTTCCTTGTCTCCCACCCTTGATGGTTAAGCTGAGGAGGAACTGCTGTGGTCGGGCACCACAGTGGGGGGTTGGGCTTCCCCGGCTGACGTTCTGGAGAGCATCTTCATTGATGGATACCGGAACTGAAACCCATGCAACCTTACCTTATTTATCCATCCCACCTGTCATCCCTATCCATACTCTGATCCAACCGTCTTTTAAAGCTATCTATTGACTCAGCACTTACTACGTGTCTACCCAGCCTATTCCAATCGTTCACCACTCTGTTAGTGAACCAATATCTACCTAGGTCTGTCCTGAATCTAAGTTTTTCTACCTTGTACCCATTTCCACGTGTCCTATCCTGACTACTAAATTCTAAAACCTGATCAATGTTTCCCTTATTGTAATGCGGGAAAGACGGATTTTATACATGAAATATATTGTTACGGCACACCCCCCTTTTTCACTTCCCTCCAAGGCAGGGTGTCGCAAAAACACGTTACCTCTCCTTACCTGAGGTAACGCCCTCCTGGGACTCGTGTAGCGGGGGTTGGCGGGACGGGAAAAGGGGGTCTTAAAACAAATCACACACAGACAACAACACTTCTCCTTTCCTGGTATATTTACAAACAGCACGCTTACAGGGTACAGCACAATAGTACAGCCTCAGGGCACAGAGTTCCCCACAAGAGGTTCACCCAGAACACACAGCCTCCACAAGTCCACACACAGCAGCCTCCACACAGCCATGCTGGCCACCCACCCCCCTCGCGAAGGCGAAACCTAAGGAAGCAAGGGCGCCATTTCTCCGGCCACCCTCTCCACTTCCCTCCAAGGTACCACGCCCTTCACGCGTCCAGGAGTCAGGCAACAACCTCCACACAGCCAGTCAGCCACTCCCTTAGTGAGGGCAGGGACCTAAGGAAGCCAGGGTGCCATTTCTCCGGCCACCCTGTCCACTTCCCTCCAAGGTCCTGCCCTTCACTCGCCCAGGATCGGCCTTGCACCGCTGTGTCCCTCTGTCTGTTGTCTCTCACTCACTTCTGGCCTCCTTCTGCCTGCCAACAACCAGCCACATCTCCCAAACACACCCCACCACGACTGCGTATCGCTGAAAACACAGATACGTAGGTCACCGTATCTTGACACCTGTCAACTCTCACTCCCCAGGGAGGCCTGGGTGACCCACCGCTCCCTGCCTCCACACAACTACACTACACAATAACTACACCGCTACAACACTATTTACATGCTAAATGCGTCGCCGCAACAATATATATATATATATATATATATATATATATATATATATATATATATACATATATATATATATATATATATTTATATATAAAATATATTAAATATATATATATATATATATATATATATATATAATATATATATATATATATATATATATATATATATACATATATATATATATATATATATATATATATATATATATATATATACATATATATATATATATATATATATATATATATATATATAATATATATATATATATATATATATATATATATATATATATATATATATTGTTACGGCATCCCCCTTTTTCACTCACTAAGGCAGGGTGTCGTAACACAGGTTACCTCTCCTTACCTGAGGTAACGCCCACCTTGGGGGATCCGCGGTACGAGAAAAGGGTTTAAAAAATCACACACAGACAACAACACTTCTCCTTTCCTGGTATATTTACAAACACTTACATGGTACAGCACAACATTACAGCCTCAGAGCACAGAGTTCCCCACAAGAGGTTCACCCAGAACACAGCCTCCACAAGTCCACACACAGCAGCCTCCACACAGCCATGCACTCCCTTAGCGAGGGCAGGGCCTAAGGAAGCCAGGATGCCATTTATCCGGCCACCCTGTCCACTTCCCTCCAAGGTCCTGCCTCTCACGCGCCCAGGATGCACACAACAGCCTCCACACAGCCAGTCAGCCACTCCCTTAGCGAGGGCAGGGCCTAAGGAAGCCAGGATGCCATTTCTCCGGCCACCCTGTCCACTTCCCTCCAAGGTCCTGCCCTTCACGCGCCCAGGATCGGCCTTTCACTACTGTGTCCCTCTGTCTTTTGTCTCTCTCTCTTGGCCTCCTTCTCCCCTCTTCTAATGCCTTACAGCAACTTATATAACTTCGGCTGGCTTCTGATAGGCTACCCTTGCTCCTTCCCTCCTTCCTATTAACCAACCACATCTCCAAACACACCCCACCACGACTGCGCATGGCTGAAACACAAAAACACGTAGATCACCTTATCTTGACACCTGTCAATGCTCATACGGACCCCTACATCCCCAGGGAGGCCCTGTGACGCCGCCGCTCCCTGCCTCCACACAACTACATTTACATACTACAATAACTGCACCGCCACAACACTATTTACATGCTAAATGCGTCGCCGCAACAATATATATATATATATATATATATATATATATATATATATATATATATATATATATATTAATTCGTGTATTTTGGACATAGAAACACAATAATATAAAGGTGTACTTCAGTTGTATTTGTTTACACAGAACATTATATACAACAAATATATGCAAGCACGTAGATTTGACTTTTCTTCATCCTTCGGGAAAACGTGAAAAATAAGATTGGAGTCTTCTTTCTTCTGCCTTCCACAGAGGGAACACGGATGTGACCTGCCAGACATTGTCAGTCTAGTAGTGCACGTGTCCCAGGTCCATGGAAACAAACAGACTTGGTCTTGGTCCTGGTCCTGGTGTCGATATTACAGTAGAGATTTGGAACAACATCCGTCACTGACGTCAAGATGACGTCACGAAAACGGAGTCCTCTCCGTCGGACAGAGTTGGGCTCCATCAACCCTCCGTCATTTGTATAGTTTGGCTGCGAGATAATGCGTCGACGATGATGAATTTTTGCTGTTTGCTGGCCTTATGCTTGCAGCTGGGTCTGAAAATGGACCAATGAGGAACAGGAGAAGGATGTAGTTACGCAAACAGCTTATTGAGAGGCCGCTTCGTGGCGAGCATAAGGTGTTGATGGAGATGAAGAAAACAGAATGACCCCAGTCTTGGACAAACATATTATTATTGCTAAGCCAAAGAAAATTGACACTATGATGAAGGCAATAGGTGTATTATAAAATCTTATGCAAGGAAAAGAGGGTATGGAAGTATACTGTGATGTGGGCAGAAGTGACAGGCAGAATAGGAGCAAACAGAGACCGGATCACTTCTTGTTTGACGGCACACACCAATGGTGTAGCAAGGCGTTGCCACATTCAATGTTGACACTGATGGCAGCCGTAGACGGGGATGCTTACAGGAGGATGAAAATCTCTAGTCCACCAATGCGGTCAGCTAAAGTCTGTGCCATTGCTGACTCTGGGGCTCAAGCCTGTCTGATGGGGTTACAGCCCCTCAGGAAACTTGGGTTACGACGGCGACACCTCACTCGGGTAAACAAGCAAATTCTTGCAGCCAATAATGAAGAAATAAATGTGCTGGGTGCCTTATTCCTGAAGCTATCAGGCCTTAATGCGAAAGGGCAACAATTCATGACCTCTGCCATGGTGTATGTCACGGACTCCAAAAACCGGTTTTATCTGAGTCGTGCAACCTTGGCGAAGCTGGGAATCATTGGGCATGACTTTCCAAAGATTGGGGCAGCAAGGGAAGCTGAAGTATGCCAGAACACTGCAAGCACACATGACTGCCCCACATTGGCAGAGTGTGGATGCCCATTGCGCACTGCACCACCACCTCGCCCAACCAGCCTTGGATCCACAAAGAACATGAAAACCTAGCTCCTGAAGAGGTTCGCATCATCAACCTTCAACACGTGCCCACATCAGCCACTTCCCACAATGACAGGCCCACCAATGGAGATTAGGATTGACCCAGATGTGCAACCAGTGGTGACCAGAAGGCCACCAAATGTTCCAGTCCACTGGCAAAAGGAGGTGGCAGAGCAGCTCGAGAGACGTGGGACTGGGCGTTGTAGAACTCGTGCCACCTAACACACTTGTGTCGTGGTTGCACAGCATGGTCCTAACACCAAAACCGGATGGCACACCTCGTCGGACTGTCGATCTGCAACCACTCAATCGTCACAGTGTACACAAGACCCATCACACCATCCCACCCGTCAAACAAGCGAAGGCCATCCCACCGATGACGTTCAAAACTGTGACGATGCATGGAACGGGTTCCATTCTATTGAAATCAGATCAGAGGATCGGCACAAGACAACATTCCTGACCGGGCATTGCAGGTTTTGCTATTGATGCACACCCATGGGATTTCTTGCATCACAGGACGCCTACACACAGCGGTATGATGCGATCATCACTGATGTGCCAAGGAAAACTAAATGTGTGGACGACACCATCCTATGGGATGTGGACTTGAGGGAACACTGGTGGCAGGTCATTGATTACCTGGATCTAGAAGGAAGAAATGGTGTAATTCTCAACCCAACCAAGTTCCAGTTCTCCTTAATGGAGATAGATTTTGCAGGATTCCAGATCACCAAGACCGAGGTGAAGCCTCTGCCAAAATACCTGAAAGCCATAGCCACATTCCCAAGGCCCTCCAATATCACAGACGTACGGGCATGGTTCAGTTTAGTAAACCAGGTGTCACACTATGGTTGAACCACTGAGATGATGGCACCATTCAAGCCACTCCTCAGCCCAAAGGTCAGTCAGCTTCAAGTGGGATTCAGACCTCAAAGAGGCATTCCAGCATTCCAAAGAGGCCATCATCAGTGAAATTCAAGGAGTAAGAATATTTGATCCTAGCAAACGGACGTGCCTTAACCCTGACTGGTCCAAAACTGGATGGGATACTGGCTACACCAAAACCATTGTGAGTGTAACTCTTACACTCCGGGATGCTGTGTGGATGGTTGGAGAATAATGCTGGCTGGCTCACGTTTCCTGAGGGACGCTGAAAAGCGATACGCACCAATCGAAGGAGAAGCTTTGGCAGTGGCGTGGGCACTCGAGGATACTCGTTTCTTTACTATGGGGTGCCGTGATCTCATCGTAACCACAGATCACAAGCCACTGGTGAAAATCCTTGGAGACCGAGCACTGGGTGACATCACAAACCCAAGGCTCTTCAGGTTGAAACAGCAGACACTGATGTGGCGATACCAGATTGCGCACGTTCCCGGCAAGACCATACCAGCTGCAGACGCGACATCACGGAACCCATCAACCACAACTCAGATTGACGAGGCACATGAAGTGAATGCTCTACCCATCATCCGAGTCCCAGCAAGCAGCCATGATGACCTAGAGGCACTAGTCGTAGCTACGGCAAGGTCATCAGCAGACTCGCTCGGCGCTTTTACGTGGGACAGAGTCAGGAAAAGCACTTCAATACCTATTTCTGTTCCTCAGAGGGCAGTATCCTCTATCAAAATGACATTGTGCACAGAGGAAGCAATACAAGTATTTAAAAACTTGTATCTGAAAGAGACAGGACTTCAGAACATGTGTTCTATATGATTGATGATTAATTGTGTATAATCATTTTGCACAGTTGTGTAGCATTTGACAGTATTAAAGTTAAGGTATGAAAACATAAAAACATTTTCTTTTCCCTCTCTCATTAATTTGTTGTAGTTGTGGGGAAAGGGTTTCTTGGGTGATCTGGAAGGAGCTAAGTAATACATCACTTATGTAAACTTTTGTTAGCCTGATGTAGTGTGTGCAACCAGAAGTGGACAGTAAACACTGGCAAACATTGGTATTCCTGTTTGATAAGTTTTATTTGGTTATGAGGCTGCCTGGCCGAACAGGCATTTCCACAGGTTCCCTTACTGTGTGTATATTGTGTTGTTGGCATTAGTGGTTGTGTAGCTACAGTGGAGTCTTGTCACACTAACAACACCACTAAACTTGGGTGTGTCATACACAAAATTATAAAATTACTAGGTTAGGTTAGGTTACTATTGATTTGTTTTGGTCCTCAATCAATTTTAATCGAGTGGTAATATAGTCTTGTAACATATGCTAGACTATTCCTCTGGTCTCTTGCAGCCTGATTATTAACCAGAGTTCAGTAGAATGAGTAAAGTACGTAAGGTAAGCTGGTATTCAAATATTCACAGATACAAGACATAATATAAAATAGAAGTACATTCAACTTTCATCCCTTCAAGTACTAGATATCATAGTAAGATATATATATATATATATATATATATATATATATATATATATATATATATATATATATCCACTTAAAATAGGTGAGGAGGAGATGGTAAGTTTTGGGGAGGATATGTGTAAGGTTCTAAATGATTATTTCTTAAGTGCTTTTTACCAAGGAGGACAAACACACATTTCCTGTTTGCGAGCAAATGTTTGGAGGCGAGGAAAGTGAAAAGCTATAAGATGTTGAGATAACTAGGGAATTAGTGGTAAAAGGAATAGATAAAATCAAAAGGTAGTTAGTGCACAGACGATAGTGAGTTTTAAAAGAAGACAAGACTACTTATGGATGGGGATGAGAGGTGGTTGTAGGTAATAAGGGAGTATTGGAATAACAGGAACTACCTAGTGCAGGCAGTATTGTGAGAGGTGAGTGATTGAACTAGCAAGGAGGGAGTGTGTGGATAGGGAGAGGTGGAGGCTCTCCTGCCCTCACCATCCTATTGAGAGATGCTTCAGGAGGGAACGAGGCGTCAGAAACAATAGATAGATTGATTAAATGTGACCTTAATACAAGAGTTGTGTTTGCATTTGTTAAACTGACACATAATTGTCTCAACCTTAAAGCAAAATAATCATTAAGGGTTAAGAATTAAATTATTTTGCTGCAAGATTATTTTCAAAAGATAATGTTTCACTAACTAACAATATTTTTCACGTTATTTAGATGTAAACAAATATTTATATTGACAAACTTTTTCAATACACAAATGAGCACACACACACACACACACACACATACACACACACACACACACGGAGGAGGATATATAAATAATACACATGTATGTATGTATGTATGTATATAATTTCGTACACACTTATAGCAATATGTACACACACATATTATGATGTGCACATGAATCAATGTTAGTTTGTGTGTATGTGTGTATGTGTGTATGTCTGTATGAATGGATGGAGATGATCAGGAGGAAAATAAATAGAAAAATAATAAATAAGTGAACAAATAAACAAACAAAAGTAATGCCAACAACAATTATAACAATCATTATGTTTATCAATCGGACGGAAGCAGCAGGTGGTGATGGTGGTGGTGGTGGTTGTGATGAGGTGGTGTAGTAGTAGGAGTAGGAGTAGGAGTAGGAGTAGTAGTAGCAGTGAGTAGGGAACTATTACTACTACTATTATGAGTTAGATAATGCCCAGTAGTAGCAGCAGTAGTAGTAATAGTAGGAGACAGTCTATCACCACTACCACTACCACTGCTACTACTACTACTACTACAACTACAATCACACTTATCCTGACTAGCATCCATCATTGTTTCAGTAGTAGTAGTAGTAGTAGTAGTAGTAGTAGTATGACAATCACTACTATTTACACCTGCCAGTTGAACCATACCACCATCAGTAGTAGCAGTAGTAGTAGGAGTAGTAGTAGCAGTTATAGTAGTAGTAGTAGGTAGTAGTAGTTGTTCCAAGTAGTGGGTTTGGATAGGCTTATGTTTGGCAAGTTCCTCAACAGCTTGTCTCACAGTAAACCATTGTCGCCTCCGTCCTGTAATTGTGTACAAACTATTACTATTACTATTACTATTACTACTATTACTACAACTATTATTATTACTATTACTACTATTACTACAACTATTATTACTATTACTACAACTACAACTATTATTACTATTACTATTACTACAACTATTATTACTATTACTATTATTATTATTACAATTATTATTATTATTATTATTATTAGTAGTAGTAGTACTTTTATTACTATTACTGATGCTATTATGCCAGTGTTGTTAAAAGCAGTAGTAATAATAGTAGTAATAGTATTATTATTAGTACTTTTATTACTATTACTGATGCTATTATGTTGTTAAAAGCAGTAGTAATAATAGTAGTGATATTATTATTATTATTATTATTATTATTAGTAGTAGTAGTAGTAATGATGATGCAGAAAGAGTAAAGTTATATGGTAACATTTTGCATATTATTATATTGCACCTTGTTAGAGAGAGCAATGAACTTAAAAAAATATATTGTGCAGTGTAACTCTCTCTCTCTCTCTCTCTCTCTCTCTCTCTCTCTCACACAGATTTTTCCCTAAAAGACCTTGATGGGAAACCATTCCCTGTGTGCCCTGACACCCAACTCAACACTTGTACTGGTACTGTTCCCTGTGTGCCCTGACACCCAACTCAACACTTGTACTGGTACTGTTCCCTGTGTGCCCTGACACCCAACTCAACACTTGTACTGGTACTGTTCCCTGTGTGCCCTGACACCCAACTCAACACTTGTACTGGTACTGTTCCCTGTGTGCCCTGACACCCAACTCAACACTTGTACTGGTACTGTTCCCTGTGTGCCCTGACACCCAACTCAACACTTGTACTGGTACTGTTCCCTGTGTGCCCTGACACCCAACTCAACACTTGTACTGGTACTGTTCCCTGTGTGCCCTGACACCCAACTCAACACTTGTACTGGTACTGTTCCCTGTGTGCCCTGACACCCA
>JAPQNM010001260.1:0-5000 GCA_029783475.1 Metacarcinus magister | reverse complement strand
TTTAGTTAAGTAATGTTAAGTTAGGTTTAGTTAAGTAATGTTAAGTTAGGTTTAGTTATGTTAGGTTAAGTTAAGTTAGTTAAAAAAATTACTAATTTAATAGATAACTTGTACCCAATACTAATAATAATAATAAAAAAAAAGAAAAAAAGATGCCTGTCACCTGAAACTCTCTCTCTCTCTCTCTCTCTCTCTCTCTCTCTCTCTCTCTCTCTCTCTCTCAATGACTTCAATTATATTACTACCTTACTGAAATGATATCAATAGTTTTAAAGAGAGAGAGAGAGAGAGAGAGAGAGAGAGAGAGAGAGAGAGAGAGAGAGAGAGAGAGAGAGAGAGAGAGAGAGAGAGAGAGAGAGAGGGAGGGAGAGAGAGAGTAGCAGGTGGGTACAGTTCATTCACTTTTGACCATTACACTTACTTACTCTATATATAAAAAAAAAAAAACTAACTAAATCAAGTGAGATCTGGAAACGAACAAAAAATTGAGGGAAAATTACATGAAAATAAATAAATAATAATAATAAATAGACACGTGGATGGAATGGGGTTTTGGGGTAACCTAACGGGGGTGGGGGTTAAGGGGGGGGGCGGCGTGGTTAAAGGGGGGGTGGGTTAGGTTAGGTAAGTGGTGTTTATTGATCTATTAATTTTATTTGATTGCTGTTTCATTAGCGTGTGCGTGTGCGTGTGCGTGTGTGTGTGTGTGTTGTTGAAATGGTTAGGCTAAGTTAGGTTAGGTTAGGTTAGGTTAGGTTAGGTTAGGTTAGGTTAGGTTAGGTTAGGTTAAGTTAGGTTAGGTTAGGTTAGGTTAGGTTAGGTTAGGTTAGGTTAGGTTAAGTTAGGTTAGGTTAGGTTAGGTTAGGTTAGGTTAGGTTAGGTTAGGTTAGGTTAGGTTAGGTTAAGTTAAGTTAAGTTAAGTTAAGTTAAGTTAGGTTAGGTTAGGTTAGGTTAGGTTAGGTTAGGTTAGGTTAGGTTAGGTTAGGTTAGGTTAGGTTAGGTTAAGTTAGGTTAGGTTAGGTTAGGTTAGGTTAGGTTAAGTTAGGTTAGGTTAGGTTAGGTTAGGTTAGGTTAGGTTAGGTTAGGTTAGGTTAGGTTAGGTTAGGTTAGGTTAGGTTAGGTTAGGTTAGGTTAGGTTAGGTTAGGTTAGGTTGTATTAGGTTTGTTTAAGTTAGGTTTGATATAATTTAGTAAGGTCAAGTTAGGTTAGATTTTATTTGCAATCCTAACACGTCAAGGGAAGAAAAGAACATAAGGAAGGGAAGGGAAGGGAAGGGAAGGGAAGGGGAGGGAAGGGAAGGGAAGGGGAGGGAAGGGAAGGGAAGGGAAGGGAAGAGAAGGGAAGGGGAGGGAAGGGAAGGGGAGGGGAGGGGAGGGAAGGGAAGGGAAGGGAAGGGAAGAGAAGGGAAGGGGAGGGAAGGGAAGGGAAGGGAAGGGAGGGAAGGGAAGGGAAAGAAGGGAAGGGAAGGGAAGGGAAGGAAGGGGAGGGGAGGGAAGGGGAGGGGAGGGAAGGGAAGGGAAGGGAAGGGAAGGGGAGGGAAGGGGAGGGAAGGGGAGGGGAGGGAAGGGGAGGGGAGGGAAGGAGGACAGAAGAAGGTAGTGGTTATAGGTACGGCAGCCGACGTGCCTAACTTTTGGGTAAGAAAATATAAAAAGCTTATATAACCTAACCTAATCTAACCATAACCTAACGAGTGCCGTATCCTCACGGTTTGGGTCGTCTTACGAATCTTTGCCGTGCTCCCTTATAGATACGGCAGTTGCCTAAAATTTGGGTAAAAAGCTTATATAACCTAACCTAACCTAACCTAACATCACTTGAAATACTCTTTACCAGGTGAACAATAAGGCACAGGCCGTACGAATAGCGGATGACAACGCTGTACCACTGCCGTATCTCTAAGCACTTGAAAGAAAGGAAGGGAAGGGAAGGGAAGGGAAGGGAAGGGAAGGGAGGGGAGGGAGGGAGGGAAGGAGGGAGGGAGGGAGGGAGGGAAGGAAGGAAGGAAGGAGGAAGGAAGGAAGGAAGGAAGGAAGGAAGGAAGGAAGGAGGGAGGGAGGGAGGGAGGGAAGGAAGGAAGGAAGGAAAGGAAGGAAGAAAGGAAGGAAGGAAGAAAGGGAAGGAAGGAAGGGAAGGAAGGAAGGGAAGGAAGGAAGGGAAGGAAGGAAGGAAGGAAGGAAGGAAGGAAGGAAGGAAGGAAGGAAGGAAGGGAAGGAAGGAAGGAAGGAAGGAAGGAAGGAAGGGAAGGAAGGAAGGAAGGAAGGAAGGAAGGAAGGGAAGGAAGGAAGGAAGGAAGGAAGGAAGGAAGGAAGGGAAGGAAGGAAGGGAAGGAAGGAAGGAAAGGAAGGAAGGAAGGAAGGAAGGAAGGAAGGAAGGAAGGAAGGGAAGGAAGGAAGGAAAGGAAGGAAGGGAAGGAAGGAAGAATAAGATAACTAAATATAAGATAATTGGATAAATGATGATTAAATAAAATAAAAAAAATAAATCTTTCTTTCAAATGATCGAGTTTCAGTTAATAACCAAAACCAACCATTACTACACCACCGACAACACCAAAACACACACACACACACACACACACACACACACACACACACACTTAACAAAACACTAAATAATTCCTATAACATTAAAAAAAACACCAAAATAACCGAACAATAAGAAAATAACGAAAAATAACAATGAATAAATGCAGCCTTGACTGGTTATAGTTAATGTCTCTTAAACATATCATTTCAAGGTGATAGGAGTGTTTTCTAGGCCTACAAAGGTGCATAGGCCTATTGAAATATAGTATAGGGGTACAGGTAGGGTGGTAGTAGCGTACGTACGGTATAATAGGCGTGATAAGGCCTATCAAAATATTTCCGGGCTGCAAATGGCGGATTCTGGCGGTAACTGAAGAGACAACGGACCTAAATTGAGAATAAATGTAAACAATGTCTAATTTCCTTTCAAATATTTCTATATCAGTTCTATATAGTTTGAATGATTGATTTTGAAGTTATTTTTATCATGACATTATATTGTTTTATTATTTACATCTGAAATTTAGTTTAGTGGAACTATTGATATTTATTTTAATGGCTTCCCCCCCAAAGGAAATCAGGAATATTTATAAGAACATTAATAATATAATAATATAAGGAAGCTACAAAAGGCCTGAGTTCCTGTTAGTCCAATACTCCCTCATTCCTTACACCCACCTCTCATCTCCATCCATAAAGCCGTCTAGTCTTCTCTTAAAACTTCCTATTGTCTGTGCACTAACTACCTGCTGACTGAGTCTGTTCCAATCATCTACCACCCTATTTGTAAACCAATTTCTGCCTATCTTTCTTTTATTTTTTAATTTTTATTTATAAATCTACATTTTTCTAGTTTGAATCCGTTATTTCTTGTTCTATCCTGACTACTGATCGTAAGAACTTTTCCTACATCCCCCTTATTAAAACTCTTCACCCACTTAAATACTTCAATCAGATCTCCTCTTACTCTACGTCTCTCCAGTGAGTGTAATTTCAAAAGCTTTAGTCTCCTTTCATAACTAAAATTACGAATCCCTTCTATCATTTTGGTCATCCTTCTCTGCACTGACTCTAACAATACTATATCCATTCTATAATACTTGGACCAAAACTGCACTGCATAGTCGAGGTGAGGTGAGGTCTGACTAACGCTAAATACAACTTCAAAATAACATCACCACTTTTACTTTTAATACTTCTACCAATGAATCCTAACAACTTATTAGCACTATTTCTAGCCTCAATACATTGTTTTCTGGGACGGAGGTCTGAGCCAACCTGAACACCCAAATCCCTCTCATAGTCTGACCTATTCAGCGTTACGTACCCTGAATATATTGTACCTATGTTTGACCTATCTAAGTCTCCCTGCAAGTCTTTTACGTCAGACTCTGATAAAATAGTCCTACCTATCTTAGAATCATCAGTGATTGTATTAATATCACTACTAATCCCGCTTAGACTTGGAACCATTAATTGTAACATTCCTATAAAAAGTTAATAGGTTGGAGAAAATATAACATTTGTCTTAAAAAATGTTAAAATAATCGTATATTAATAAAAAAAAACCTCATTCTACTTCTTCTTCTAAAGGTTATTAGAATTATAGTGAATGCAACCATCTGTCTCTCTCGCTACTCTTGATTTATTTATATACATACATACATACACACATATATATAAAAAAAAAGAAGAAAAAATATCAACTTCATGATTATAACTTCGAGATTAATAACAGTGATGATTAATATTTATGTTATAGTCAACGTTTGTAATTTTCAGAGTTTTCATTGCTTAACTTTCAACTTTTTTTCTCTTTTTCTCGCTCTCTCTCTCTCTCTCTCTCTCTCTCTCTCTCTCTCTCTCTCTCTCTCTCTCTCTCTCTCTAATTTTACTTAGCTAAGCAAGAAAAGAGAGAGAGAGAGAGAGAGAGAGAGAGAGAGAGAGAGAGAGAGAGAGAGAGAGAGAGAGAGAGAGAGAGAGAGAGAGAGAGAGAGAGAGAGAGAGAGAGAGAGAGAGAGAGAGCGAGAGCGAGAGCGAGAGCGAGAGCGAGAGCGAGAGCAAGAGAGAGAGAGAGAGAGAGAGAGAGAGAGAGAGGAGAGAGAGAGAGGAGAGAGAGAGAGAGAGAGAGAGAGAGAGAGAGAGAGAGAAAGGAGAGAGAAAGAGACAGATATAATTAGCGAGAGCTGGTACACAATTCTCTCTCTCTCTCTCTCTCTCCTCTCTCTCTCTCTCTCTCTCTCTCTCTCCTCTCTCTCTCTCTCTCTCTCTCTTTCTCTTTCCACGAGTCACTGTAATGCTTTTACGTTCATAAGGAAAGTAGTGCAGATGAGTTTTTATTGAACGCAACATTCAGGTCATCGCCTTCTTCTACTCGTATTCCTTTCCCTTCCGAAAGAAAATATAATGAAAGGCAACAGGTTTTTCCACTCAAAATTTCCATCAGCCAGATTCCTAACGTCAAAAAAAAA